>CAUYSK010046750.1:0-64190 GCA_963575035.1 Avahi laniger
GCTGGGCTGCTGGAGTTGGAGTGGCATGGGCACTCCCTTGTGGCCACCATTGCCAGGTGAAGCCATACCCGAAGTCAGCCCAGTCTCACCCAAAGCCACTGGTAACCTGTTGCCTGGCTACCTCTGATGTTTATTCAAGGCGCAGGGTCCCTTTAGTCAGCAGGTGGTGAATCCTGCCAGGACTGGGTCCTTCCCTTCAGGACTGTATGTTTCCTTCTGGTCCAGGGTGGGTCCATAAGTGCCATCCAGGAACTAAGGCTGGACGCAGAGGCTTCAGGAGTCTGCTTGGTACTTTACTGTGGCTGAGCTGGTACCCAGGTTACAGAACAAAATCCTCTGAGTTCTTCCCTTTCCTTTCCCCAGGTTGAAGATGATTCTCCCTGAGCCACTGTCTGTAGTTGGGGAAGGGAGGACACAGGCACTGGTTTGGCTGCAGCTGCTGGCGTCTCACTGGGTCATGCGCACTTCAAGTCCACTGGCTCCCAGCCAGCACAGCCATAGGCATTCCCAAGGACTGCAGCCCTTGTGGCCTGACTGCCTTATTAATTTAGTGCAGGTGCTGAGCCGCTTTTGATAGGCAGCGGAGAGGCTAGTTGGAACTCAGGTTTCAGGGGGAGGATTTCCCTGTGGCTGGCCTGGTCTAAATGCTCTGTCTGTGGGCACTGGAGGAATTCTGCCCTGTGCTGTGTTCCTCTGTGCCAGTTTCACTGCAAAGTCCCACAATTACTTCACTCTCCCTCCCCCAGGCACACAGATTCTCTCTCCACTCGAGGCGCTGGTAGTGAACTGCTGGGGAATGGGGAAGCAGTCACGTAGGCAATGCAAGATTGTCTTTTCTTCCCTCCTCACTGTCTTTGTCCTTGATATAACATCAAAACCAGGTGGTATGATAGGTCACCTGATTTTAGGTTCTTCTGAAGGTACTTGTTTGCACGCATAGTTGTTGAATTTGGCGTTCGTGTGGAGGGAGGATTGCCGGAGGTTTCTATTCAGCCATCTTGTTTCACCCCCTCTCCAGACTTTTAAAACTACATCTTTTTACTGTTTGTCTCAAGAAAAAAAGGTATATGATGTAAAGAAGATGTAAAAGTAAATATGTGGGCAAGATACTCTTGAGACATTTTGAAATATTTGTATTCCAAGTGACTGAGTAAAAATTCTTAAACTTGCATGTTAGACATATGGTCGTTTTATAGAAGGTATCGATTCAAGTGGATGAGCTGAATTGGCTTATGTGGCCACTTTATTGGTAGGTCTTTATATAGTGTCCTTAAGATTTGAAGCCAGTCATAATAGGCCTGGGCATCAGCATTTTTAATTCCTTTCCCCTTCAGTGGTTTGGGGCTCTTTATTTGAAGTTCTTATATCCTTTCTTCATTAAGAAGCTATAAGCTGTAACTGTGTCCCACTTGTTGGACCATCAGATTTTTGAATGTGTTCTATCCTGTTACCTCTGGCTCTGAAAAATCAAGAAAAGTAGGGCTGAGCAGACAGGTAGTGACACATCCACCCCAAAGTGGGTCTCAAAGCATATTTCCTGCCCTACTCTCTCCAGGCTCACATAGAAACTCCTTCTACCTCTTTTCTCCCCTTTACATGCTTCTCAGCATGGAAATTCCTGGACCAAAGTTCTGAGGATGGAGCATGGTGGGGAGGCGGCCAGGGAGAAGTGTGAAAGCCCTGGGATTGTTGGAATGTGTTTCCTGTTAATCTCCTTGGCTTCTCTTTGACTTTTGGACCTACCTTTTTGGAAACTCTCTTCTTTCTTGAGGCAGATTAGGCAAAAGATCTAAAGTACCTCACACAGAGTTGGGGGTGGGTGTCTTGGTCCATTTTGTGTTGCTATAACAGAATACCTAATGGATAATTTATAAAGAACAGAGATTTATTTTTTATAATTCTAGAGGCTGGGAAGTCCAAGATCAAGGAGCCCACGCCTGGCCTGGGTCTTCACGTTGCATCATCCATGTGAGAAGGTGAAAGGGCAAGAGAGCATGCTCAAGAGAAGCAGGAAGGGGGCTGAGCTCATCCACTTATCAGGAGCCCACTCCTGTGATAACTAACCCACTCCCAAAATAATAGCATTAATCCATTCATGAGGCAGCGCCCTCATGACCCAGCCACCTCTTATAGGTGCCACCTGTCAACATTGTGGCATTGGGGATTAATTTTCCAACATACGAACTTTGGGAGACACATTCAAACCATAATAGAGAGGTTCTCCCCATGTGACACTGGGGTGGAGGGCAGGGGAATGAGGCCTTGATAAGATGATCTTTTATAAAAAGTATTATGTAAACAATTTTAATAGGTAATTCATTCATATGATTTAAACTTCATGAAGTATTTAAAAATTTACAGTGAAAACTGTCTCCCCATATCTCATTCTCATACTCTCAGTTCCTAGGCATGATGTTGATTTTTGCACTGAAAAGAGATATGTTTTATCATCCAAAGGCAGTTTTTGTGTGATAATTCCTATTTGATGAAATATGCTTTTTAAAAAATCAAAGACAGATGTTCATATGTTTTATTTTCTTGGAACTACTGATGTAAATTATATTAATATAATTCTAAATATTGGACTGTCCTTTGGTCATTGTTTTTTAATGTGCTGTCAGATTCCATTTACTGATATTTTATTTAGAATTTTCACAAAAGCATCCATAAGTTATATTGGTCCATAATTTGAGAATTTTCTTATGCACCCTGTGTCATCTGTTGGTATTAGAGTTCTGCTTACTACATAAAAAGAATTTGGAAATATTTCTTTTGTATTTTCCCTTGATGCTCTGGAACCATTTAATAGTCAGGTTTTCTATTATTTCTTTTTTAATTGAAGGGTTTTTTCTTGTTTATTTTAATGTACAAAGATGCATTGTTTCTTTAGTCAGGTAGATGTTTCCAGGAAAGAAGATTGCTTAGTCCAGTCTGATGGAGCCTATATCCTTCAAGTGCTCACGGAATCATTACAGCACAAAATAAGGCTGTATTTCTAGATCAGATCATGCAGGTTGAGCAGTTGTGGCAAGGGTGGCAAAAAGTTTTTCTACTACTTTTGAAGCTAACTTTGGTAATTTATGTGTTCTTAAAAATATTCATTCCATCAAAGTTTGAAAATGTATTTACATAGGGTAAGCAAAATGTTCTCTTATGAGTTTTTATATGTCTATGATTTTATGGTTATTTCTCCTTTATCATTTCTTATTTTACTTATTTGTATTTCCTCCTTTCTTCTTGATTAGGCTAGTGTTTTAGTCCATTTGGGTTGCTATAACAGAAATACCGTAAACTGGGTGTCTTACAAATGATATGAATTTATTTTTCACAGTTCTGGAGGCTGGGAAGTCCAAGATCAAGGTGTTGGTAGATTCAGTGTCTGGTGAGGGCCTGCTTACTGGTTTACAGGCAACTTCTTACTGTGTCCTTAAGTGGTGAAAGGGGTGAGGGGTCTCTCTCAAGCCTCTCTTATAAAGGCACTAATCCCTCCCAAAGGCCTTACCTCCTACTATCATCACCTTGGGGTTTGTATATCAACATATGTATTGAGGGGAGACAGATACAAATACTCAGTCCATTGCAGTTAGTAATCACTTTATTATTTTTTTGAAGAACAAACTTTTGATTTAACTTATTGGTTCTATTGTAGTGTCAAATAAATTATTAATGTCTGCTTTTATTTTTAACAATTTCTTCCTATGCTTTAAGTTTATTTTGTTGTTTTTTTCTAACTGCATCATTGGGATGCTTTATTTAATTTTCAGTCTTTCTTATTCATTGCTATAAATATGTTTATGAATTTTCTACTTATTTCTTACTATTAATATGAATATCTGCCTATGAGTTTTCCACTTTAGCATTGCATTAGCTTTATCATTTTCTCACTAATATTTTAAAGTCTTTTAGTGTGTTTTTCATTTCTCCTTTTTCATCCTGTATGTCCCTTATTGTCTTTTGTTTCTCCTGCAATATCTGTTTGGCTTTGTGTCTCTTCTAATTTTGTTTTCATGTCTGTGATGGTTTTATTTTTTCTTCTACAATAAGTCCTTATTTAATGTTGTCATTAGGTTGTTGGAAACTGTGACTTTAAGTGAAACAATCTATAATGAAACCAATTTTACCATGGGCCAATTGATACAAACAGGAGTTTAAGTTTCTGTAGCATGTTTCTGGTCACACAAACATCACTAAACTTCTACATAAAGAGCAAACACTTTTAATACTGAGCATTGAAGTAAATGCACTATATGTACATTTAAGAAAGATTAAGAAAAACAAGTAAGATGTTATTTACCTAATTTTTCCAGTCCAAGGTCTTAAGTGGCCGGAGCCTATCTTGGCAGCTCAGGACACAAGGAGGCCACCAGCCCTGGATGGGACACCATTCCACCACAGGGTGCACTCACACACATACACACACACACACTTACTCATCTTGAGACAATTTAGACATGCCAGTTAACCCAATGTGCACATCTTTGGGATATGAGCGGAAACCCAGACAGACACGAGGAGAATGTCCAATCCCACACAGTGGCCCTGGCCAGGATTCAATTTTTTTTCATCAGTATTATATCAAAATGACATTAAACGAAACATTATTCAAGGACCTACTGTACTTCCTTTCTGAATTTTATCCTGTAACATTTATCTCTTCTTATTTTTTCTCCAATTTCTTAATTCTTGCATTTCTGTTTGTGGACTTCCTTCCTTTCACATATGATATTAGTTCACAATATTTATACGCTTCCTGACAACATTTTTCTGGACCAATTGTTTGCAGGAGGTTCTTAGCTGGCATTCACAAACTCAAGGCTCTCTTCTTCTTGACTGCCACCAAGACAGACTTCTTGCAAATATGGCTTATCTCTCTGATTGGTCAAGTTGTATATGTCTAATTTCTCTCTGCTTTTCTGAATTAAACCTGGTTATCTCACTCCCTTTTCCACCTCTATTGTTGCAGGCGAGGTCTGCTTGAAAGGGGCTTCTTAACTTCAAAAGTGTATTTTTGTCATTACTTTCTGAGACCTCCCACAGCTGCATTCTTGCCATAGAGATCTCTGCTTGGCACTTCTCCAGTTTCCTCTATGCAGCTCCTTAGTGAACTTGATTGCTTTTGGCAATGCTTACAAATATTTTGGAGTTTCTCTCCTAGTTTTGCCAAAAATTGAGGGTGCTTTGGATGGTTTCCAAGAGAAGAGGGAGAAAATACTGAGTTACAAAATGATGTACATATAAAAATTCCTTGTTGATCTGTAGGGAGCAATATTCTTTTCATTGATTCACTTTTGCTTGGAGAGTGGTAAGATCTTTGAGAAAAAGGGGCCAAGAAGACAGTTGCACTGCTTTTCATCCGATCCACTTGAGTTTGGGATCCTAGAACGTTTCTTTTCACTTTAGGGGCATGGTTGTGTAATCTCTCTCTCCCTCTCCCTTCCAGATCCTAAGTATTTAAAGGTCCAGGACCTGAATTATACCTAGCCTTTGACCTCCTATATGGGGTGTCATTTGGTCAAGGGATAAGGGATAGTTTAGTTGACCGTGGGAGTGGGTCCAGATGATCAGGCAGTGTAGAGCATCTAGACATATAGCAACAGACCACAGGTGCAGTTCAGGCATTAGTGTGGTGTTAAGAAGTCACAGCTGCAATGACACAGAATACTGAAGAGTCCAGAGCATACAACAAAGTTCTAGGCAGGCAGAAAAGTCTGTCAGCACTTAGTAGGACTCAGATTTTGCCACTAAGAATGAGGGGAACGTGGTAAAAGAAAGCAGGTTCCAAGTTTTTTGGAAGACTGGGATTTTAGGCAAAGAGAACAAGGTTGTATAACCAGAGCTAACTTCATGGGCATGTGACCCACGCAGTCACACAGTGTCCCACACTCAGAAGGGGCCCCCACTTGGTTTATTGCTCTACTGTTATTGTCTTAAAATATTAATTTTTGAACAGGGGGCTCTGCATTTTCATTTTGTCGTAGGCCTTGCAAATTCTGTTGCAGAAGCTGTGTATAACTCAGCATAGAGCCTAAGAAAGTCCTCAAACTCTCAAATATCTTCTCTTTCCTTTGTGTCCTCCTCATCAAGTGCGTCTTAGTAAATATTTTGAATAAGTTAATGTACTGATTATCAGAGGGAAGCACAAGGTCCAAATAATTGACCTTGGGATCTTTGAGTTCCCCCTTGTCAGGAATAAGATCAAACCAGAGTCTGAAGTGGGAATGAACCACAGGCTACTCAAGTCTACTGAAAAGTGTGAGGACCGGTAGCTGGTGCATTGAAGACCACACACGGATTATATCAGTAACATGACCATATAACCTCCCCAATTTAGGTAGATATGACTTTTCGATTCACTAGACTAATTTGGAGATGAGGAAAGTTTGCAAAGAATCAGTTCACTTTTATTTGCCATGTGGCTGGGTATAAACAGCTGTGGAGATTTTATAGCCTCCTCACTGCTGACACCCTAAGCTTTTTCAATTTCCATCCCTCTAACTGTGGCCTACTGCAAGTCTAAATGATACTGTACCTTTCAATACAGTCTTTTTATACATGCCAACCCCCAACAGAATAGTGTGGGGCCTGGGGAGGGATTTGCACCAAGAGCTCTATGCTCATGTCTTCATCATGCCTTTGTTAGGCAGTTTTGTAGTTAATTTTTAGGTTGTTTCTGTAGTTTTACCATGAGTTCCACTTTTAACCTTCCTAGCAGTCCAGATTTTTTTCTTTAGGGACTAAACATTCTTGCCTAGCCTTCTTTTCCTAATTATTTTACTAATTAAGATAAAAAATGGCCTCCAAATGAGTGGCCAAGATTTCCTCATCCTTTTAGGTACTTCCCTTTCATTCCTGTACTGCCAAGAGACTTTTACATGGAAACAGCCACAAACATCTTAAGTAGGGTAATATCTCTTCCTAATGCATGAGAGATTTGCAAGTAAATAATGATCCCTTTCCTGAGAAACCAAAGAGTATAGCAAACACATGGGAACATTAATTCTTCTTGACCTGTGGCAAAATATCTAAAAATCAACCTCTGAGTACCCAGATCCAAGAATTCCCTCTGGTAGCATTAGGCAGCCTTTAAAAAAAAATAAAATGAAAACAAAAATCCTAGCTCTCCGCTCTCAATTGAGTACACAGAGAACCACAAAAGGTCCTAAAGACCTAAAACTGCTAACATAAAAAATTAAATCCTTATATGTTTAGGACATAATAATAGTGATCAGAAAAATAAATGGGAAAAATTGATTAAACTATTTTGCCAAAAATCTAGCTCTAATTCTTTTCCCAGATAGGACAATGTATAATATGCAAACCAAGCCTTCTGTATATATACACTACTCTGTGGAATTCACTCTTCCATTTTCTCACAAGTTTCGTTTTGGGTGCCACCCCTATTTTAAAGGCTTCCTTATGGAGCTGCAGTTGAAGAGCCACAGCCATCCTTGGTCCTCTGCCTGATTGCCTTAGGACTAGGTGCAGGTGAGCCCTCAAACCCGGGCCCCTTAGTAAAAGGTCCTGTAAGTGTTAGAATCTAGATCTCAAGGACACAGGGCTTCTCTCTAGGTGTGCTCAGGTTCAGAAAAGTAGACCCCAGAGAGCAGGAGCCACGGGCCTCCTCCCTCCAACTATGGCTGGAGGAAATAACTTAGAGTTTAAATTGGACCAGAGACTAATACTGCCTTGCATATTTGCAACACTGGTGTTTCATTTCTATTCTGACCCCACAGATCTACATTTTGCATCAGCAGTCAGATACCGGGAATTCTGACAGTCCTCTATTTCCCCATAGAATATACACTGGGGAAAATGTAATAGAAAATGATCGCTTTGGGGCAAGCTTTAGGGAATTTTAAAGCTTGAATGCATAGGTATACATCCCCCCTTATCCACTCTGACACATTCCAACTGAAGTTCCACATTGATATTCCTTTCTAGGTATCTTTGTTTTGCATTACAAATAATGACCCTGTCACCCTTGGCAAAATAGCAAGAATTTTTCCGTGTGAAAAAGCAAATTATAGATGGAGGTGGAAAGGCTGGACATGAAAACAGCCCACACATTGCCTCGGGGTGAGCAGGGAGATATCAGGCAGTATCAGGTACCTGCTGGGGAATAAATCAGATCACAGTAGGTGAGGGCTGATTGGCCAGCCACTCCGGGCTCTCCCTCCGTCCTCCCCACACTGTAAGTGCTAAGCAACGTGGAGGTGGGAGGAGAGCGGCATAAAGCAAACGCACAAAAAGTGTGGAATTATAATCCTTTTATCAATATATTTAGAAGTGATTTCTATTGTAGTCTGTGTCTTTGTCATCCAAATTAAACATTCCAATATACCCAAAATAATCCCATCCACATTAAAATGCCCAACACGGAACACAAAATACAAATTTTACAATTAGAATTGTCTTTATATTGCCTAATTTACATTCCTCAGTTTCCTTCCCATCACATTTTTAACGCAAATATTCTCATTCAAAATCACACAAAAATCAGGTCTATGTTCCAAGGAAATGTGTGTACACGCGTGCACATGTTCATGCATATACCAGTGTTGTAATGTTTGTGCAGAAAAGTTAATTTGAATTTAAATGTTTCTTTTCTTTAGTATGTGCTGATTTACCAGGAGTTAATTTATTTTAAAATTCTTAAATATTTTTTGTTCTAGCATAGATTCCCAACCGATATATAAAAACTACAAAATTGTTTGGATAACAATGCTATTATGAATTGGATTTTATTATAAAGTGTTTGTTGCATTTGATGTTCCGTTAAGTGGTGGCTCCCCTTTTCCTGTTTCCAAGTAGTTTATAGGAAACGATATCAAAAGTCCTGCAATAGCAACAGGATTGTAGCACTCTGAATCACTGGACCAGCAGGGCAAAGAGGAGACTGACTTGACCTAAGTTGCTTACTGAGTAGTTTTCAGGGAAAATGATTGAGTTTCAAGATGATTATCTCTAAAATGGGCCCATTCACCATCTTTCTGGGCTTAGAATCAGACCTGGACCATACTGAATTCATGAAGGAAATGATACCGTGTGAGGTGTATTGAACCATACCTCGGTCTTCAGGCTTTGCCTGGAACAACCTGTTTTATTATCTGTGTTTTCCATTTGGAACCTTGTGTATTTAACACAGAAGATTTAATAAATATGGTACAATAATAAATATTCAAGACATATGGCTTGGGAATTTTATGCAGATTCTATGAAAATCTATTCTGCTTTTAAATTCACTTATAACTGCCATGTCCACTAATTTTAAGGATATTTGACTTGTGAGAGCTCTCAAATTTCCTGCTTTCCAATTTAAAATATTTGTATGTTAGCCCACCCTCTCTGATTTCCTTTCTCTCTTAGAGCAGGATGTAGGTGCTCACTGTGTTTCTTTCCATTGCATCTTCGATCTCATTTGTTCCTGCCTCTGTGGGATCCTTCAACCATCCATCACTACTCCCTACTTTTATCTTTGCTTTTTCACCAGATTTTCTTCCTGATTCTATAACTGGGATCATGTCCTCCTGATTCTAAAACTCTACTTTGTCTTTCAAGAAATTCTCCTTTATGTTCCTTATTTATTTAATCTTCAGATTTCTGAAAAGAATAATATTTGTGCATGGTTCCACTTCATTTTCCACGTGGTCTTTTACCCTGTCATTTAGCTACTGTTCCCACTATGCCCTGGGATCTCAAAGGTTGCCGATTACCTCTTTAAATCCCTCTCAGGTCTTGGTGCTCATCCTCCTCACTCTGTCTGCAGAACCTGGCCCCTCACTTTCTTGATACGTGCTCCACCTTGGACACAGTCTTTCCTGTTCTCCTCCTCCTTCGAATGCTGCTTCTCCATCTCCTTGTCCTCCCCCACTCCTTCTCCAGCTGTAGGTGGGCCTTTTGAGCTTTGGCTCCTTTCTCCTTCCCCTCACGGCTCCCTTCTCTGAAATATCACCCAGTATCAGAGTTTCAGTGTCTCCTCGCCGTGATGACTTCAAATCTAAATTTCAGGGCCCATCTTCTGTCTTTAGTGCTCTCGCGTCTCAAGAGCCTGATGGACTTTTTCAGCTGGCTGTCCTCCAGCTGGGGACATCCTCCAGACACCTTCACAACTGAACCCACCCATTCGCTCCCCACCCAGTCAGTGCCCCCTGCTGTATCTCTGTGCTGGTGGTCCCAGCCTCCCCGTCTTTAGTCAGCAGGATCAGCGTAGACTCTGCCATCTCCCTCCATCCCAGTGTCAACTGTAATAATTTTCAGATGCCATTGGTTTTACCTCTGCAACAATTCTTGCAACTGTCTTTTTATTCCCTTTGTTCTCGCCACCACTGTATGAGTTCGGGCCCTCATTACTTCTCTCCTGAGCTATGACAATCATCTGACTAATCTCCTCTCCTGGTCTCCTTCTCTACATTACCCTATGGAGTGACAAATGCTGTCCTCCTATCCAGTGAGGAGCTACTGTTCACAAGTGGCTATTGAGCACTTGAAATGTCACTGGTGCCAGTGGAGATGTGCAGTTTGTGTAAATGCACATAAGATATTGAATGCTTCACACTAAAACAGTAATTTTAAATATCTCAGAATTTTTCTATTGATTACATGTTGAAATGATATATTTTAAAATTAATTCCATCTTTTTATAATGACTAGAATATTTAAGATGATACATATGTGGTTTTAAATATATTTCTATTAGATGGTGCTGCTAAAAAGCAGAGCGAAGCTTATGTTATTTTTCTCCTCAACAGCTTTAACAGCTTCTCATTACCGTGAAATGACATTGACAATAGAAGCAACAACTGTGCTTTCAATATGTGTCTCCTTTAGTGTCAAATCCATGTCTGTTAGTTCAGCATCCCATGCCCTGGGCCCTCTAGTGCCAACCTATGTTTTCCATTCATTCTTTCATTCCACAGAATTCTACATTCCTTAAAACCTTGTCTGCCGCATGTTCCTCATTCACACCCTTGCGTTCACACCATTCTCTCTTCATTTATAATGTTCCCTCTGCTGAGATCTCTCTTCTCGTTTTCACATGTTTATATCCTCCCCTCCTCCACTGTTTAATAAAATCTTACCTACTTCTTCCATGCTAGAAAAGCACTCCCGGCCCCCTAAACTCCTCTAACACTGTGTAGTGTGTGCGGATGGCTCCGTGAGCCTCAGAAAGATCATACTCGTTTGTTTGCTCAATCATTCATTTGTTCATTCATTCAAGTCAATTCGAGCCTGGCTGAACTCTCTTCCACCAGGCCTGGTAGGAAGCCCCGTCTCCCTACCTTGCTTCCAGCCCCTTGGCCCGCACAAGAACCCTGGGGCTTATGTGGTCTTGGGGAAACAGGAAAGGACCTGGTTTCAGACAGTCCTGGCAGGTCCTCAGCCAGGCCAGAGTGATATTACAGCAGCACCTGGGCAGCCTGATGTTGCCCACAACCTCCAGACAGGGAGAGAGTTTTGGACTCCTGAGGACCCCGACAGAACTCTGTAGTCCTGTTCACCTGGAACTCAGCTCTTCTGGTCTGACCATCCTTCTCTTGAACACAGAACACCAGTCTCCATTTCCAAACCCTTCTCCAGATCAATCCCCTTCCTCTTTCAGGTCTCCCGGTAGGTCGCCCTGTTTCCTCTGTACTTCTGTCTCTCCCGTGGGGTTTGGTCCTCAGAGAAGGTCCCATCCCTTCCCTACCACCCCCCACCAGCCAGATAGTCACTACCTTCTTTGAGCTTTTACGACACCTTTATCAGAGCAGAGTTTCACTTTGGTTTTTTCCTCAATACATGCCACTCTGTGTACATTGTCTCATTTAATCCTCACTCATTACTTTACTTAGAATAAACGAATTGTCTGAGATCACACAGCAAGGATATAGAGGAACCAAGATTTTAAACAAAGCCTTGCTGGTTCCAAACTCTGCATTTAGCCATTGGCCTATATTGCCTTAGCTTAAATGTAGTGAAATAAGTTCCCTGAATATGTATCTCATCATTACTACTAGAAACCAGGAGCACTGCTCATCCTGTGTTCAGCATAGAGGAGGACATACGAGGTATGAATGAAAAGTATTTGTGCAAAGGGAGGAAGGAAAAACTTAGAAAACTTTTAGTCTAAGCCTAAAACTCTCCAGAGCCCCAAATTATTGTTTACAGGTCGTTTCTGCTTTTTTATGATATAAAATTGAAGGCCTAAGTGAAGAACAAAGTCCCTTTTGTTCACTCCATGATTTCTACCTAAACAGTTCCAGACTCCCTGCTACCAGGAACAATCATTCCTCTGCCTATTTTGTGGTGAGACACCCTGGTTGTATAGGCTATTTGCTGGGTAGCTGAGGTGCTGGAGATGCTATGGTGGAAAAGTAGATTGATTATCTGATTACCATTATTATCATCATCAAGTGTAATTGACAAAACAAAAAGCGAAGAGATTCTTCCCAGACATCATCTATGTATTTACAAGGTTTACGTGTGTCAGAACAAAGCATTGCTAATTTACCTGATAAAGAAGACTATTAGATTTCAACCCAAAAGTAAAATTTCCTTTTGAACATCATGAATTTAAAAAAAAAAACACACACGTGCATGATGTGAGGATATATATCTTTAAAGTAAAACTACAATAAAGCCAAACCGGAAGCCACATCAGAAGCCTTTGTCTTCTTCTGTGAGAGCTGGCAGATCTGCCACTTTTAGTAAACAGCCTATGATATGCATTTTGGGGGTGAAATCTCATTTCTCTTGTTCTGCTGTTACTATGGTTACCATCCTACAGAATCCCTGTACACACCAATAAAAAAAAGGAGAAAAGGAGAGCACAAACATAAATTTAAATATTAATACACCCCCTCCAAACTGGAGGAGCCACTGATGGGAACTTGCCCGAGCCTGATCAGTAATCTTTTGGCACCGATATCCCGGTGTTGCCCACTAATCCCGTTTCCAGTGCCATTGTGGAAGGCAGCAGATACCCGGAGTGGGTGGAGAAGCTGAGCTGGGCATAGCTTATTGTGAACATAGTGCCCTGACGCCTGTCACAAAGTCCTAACTTTTCATGGATGGGCACAAGTGACTTGTGAGAAGCCAGGATCCAATACTGTAGGTTTTAAGGGGGTGGGAAAAACTAGGTGTGGGATGGAGCAGGCGTAGGTGCCCAAGGCCCAAGTGATTTTTGCAAAATTTCTTTCTTAAGGCAGCTCATCGTTGATCCTCAATTTCCTAATCTCTTAAATGAGGACAAAATAATAGTGCCTGCTCCACAGGGCTATTATGAGGATTAAATAAGATAATCACTCAGAATGTATTTTGGGAACTCACAGTATTATAAAATGCAGCTTCTAATCATTGTGGTTATGATGGTTACAAAATCAACCACCACTGCTGGGACTGGAAAAAACCATGAGTTCTATCAAACCGTCAGGCACCAAGGCTTCCCTTGTCACCCATTCTGCCCCTCATTCTAGACATCTCACCTTTGCACTAGAAGAAGAAAATGGGCCAAGAATTTTAATCTCAAGTGAATCTCAATCCCCATTTGTTGCAATCACTTGTGCTTCGCTCTGTGCACGTAGGAACAATTTTTAATAAAACTTTCTTTTCCCTTGATAGTAAGAACACAGAAATGCCAGCTCTCAGGATGCAAATGGGTCCATAATCAATTCTAAGCTAAAAATGGAACATTTAAGAAGATTTTAAAATGGAAAGGTGTGTTCATCTATTCCTCCTTTGAGGACCAATTCTGAAAATGTTCAAAGAGTTTTATTCCATGAGGACAGAGGGTCTAAGTTTTGGGCATGGATATTTCCAGGTGAAAATATGAATTTAGCCTCATCTAAGCTCAAATTAATAAGAGTAAAGCGTGATGGAAAGTGATTTTTGCTCTAAAAGTGATGGCACAGGACATGGCTCTTAATTGCCTTAATCCTGTTCCCAAGGGAAATGGTGTCATCTTTACTATATGAGGAAAAGAAGAACATAGGAATAAAAGTCAGGAGACATGGAGCCTTGGCTTCACTTTGCCACCGGCTTGATGGGTAATGTAGGAAAACCACATCCTCCCTCATTTTTACCTGTTTCTTATTTGCAAAATTAATCGTATCATCCCTATTCATCTTACCTGTGTTCTTGGTATAAAACAAAATGATCAATGTCAATGTGATTTGGGAAAAAAATGTTTAATGCTATGTCAAACCTGCATTGTTTACATTTTTGTTAGTATTTGCTCTTAAGGGAAGAAGCTGTTAAGGTTGTCATGAAGCATGACCCAGCTCCTATCCTTTAAGGTCACTGCTTTCGTGTTCCCCTGTGAGGCCCATGTTGGAAAGTTCTACCGTCAGCCTTTTTCAGTGCCTCCCAGACCTTTGCAGAAAGACTCCAAGAGTAAGGGACTTCTTTGTGTTTGCTTTTGGTACACCAGTATTATATCATTAATTACAGAGCATTTTCCCTTCCTAGGGAGGCCTAGTGATGGGTAATAAGATGAATTAGCTTAATCTTTTATGTTAATTTCTTTTTATTGGGCAGTTTAAATCATTAAACTAATGATCTCATCCACATTTCAAAGCAAGTTAATAAAATGTAGTTATAATCACATTTAACCCAAAAACTATATAGAACTTGGTAAATTGCTTTAAAAGATTCCATTTCTTTCAATACTGCTTTCTTACCAGCATAAGAGAAAAAAAACTACTGGAAATAAAGAAAATAATAAAATGAACCAGCACATTAAAAAGATGTTTTACAACTTCTATTTTTCCAAATGCAGTAAATATATTATTCTTTGACATAGGATTGAATCATAAAGATGAGCACATATATAAAGGTGGATGAGCGAATGTTTACATTGACTAAGCATCATCTATTGATTGGGTAGCTATTGCCAGAACTGATGCAGTCCAAGAAATAGGAATTTCTTGAAGCTTCAGAGGTTCCACAGGAAACCATAAGCCTTTTACTTTAATGGTAACATAGTTCATCTGAAGTTTGTCCTTCCTAGAGACAGTTGAGGGGGCTAGACACCTTCTGGGGATCCATTTCAACAGCCTGCTAATTTTATCAATATCTTTGTGATTCCATCTAATCACCTGGAGATCAATACATGATTTTTTGAAAAACAAAATTGAAAGAATTTTCTATAGCTTAGTTTGTAATTTTACCAAGTATGGCTTATCAAATTTTGCTTTATAAAGCCGAAAATGTTAACATTTCACCATTAGGTAACAAGATAATTAGTGAAATAAATGATAGATAGGTAGAGATATATACTAAACCACAATTTCAGGACTGAGGATATTGTGTGTTTACAAAGGATGAGGGCCCTGTGGTTTTCACGCTGTCTCTTAAATCCACCCACTTCCCTTCTGTCTCCATTACTCTGGACTCCTTCAGGCTTTTATCCTCTCTCGACTGAACTATTACAATAGACCCCTTTTGACTCTTGCCTCACATCTTCTCCACTTTCGTACCTTTCCCTCCCCACAGAAGGCTGAGTGAATTCTCCAAACACAAATCAGATTATTCACCAGCCTAAAATTCATGAGCAAATCTCTGCTCATACAGTAAACCTTCTGTTCCAATGCTATGGCATGCAGTTCTCTGAGCACTCTGTGCTCCTTCATGTACCCCAGCTTCCTCTTCTAGGAGTATCCCCATCAGCCTTTCAAACACCTTGTCATCCTTCAAGTGTCAAGTGTCCCTGAGATGCCCCCTCAAACCTGCCCTATCTCCCCCATATTCCCAGATAGCTTTACCTTCTAGCTAACCTGTATATGATTATATCAGTATATATGCTTGTCATTTTATTTTGCAACTTTTATTTACCTCTTGCCTCCACATCTTTGTCATTAATATATCCCCAGAGTTTATCACAGTGCCTGGCAAAATGCTCAATAAATATTTATTGATTGAAGGAAGGAACAAGCTGCATGGCTTGGTGTATTCTTTTGAATTTCAAATATTATTCCTTGGTTAATCATAGGTATGTTTTCACAGACTCTTTACAATATGGTAAACCAATACCATATACCATTTTAATGCTGCTTTCCTTTAACCAACATTCGTTCTACTAATTTAAAACCTATTAAGTAAGACAAAGCCTTCAGAACCAGTCAACTGAACTGCTGCAGTCACTTGGGAGCAGTTAGTGCTCTGCACAATTGCTAATATGATTTAAACCGAAGGCAAACCTTTTTAGTTTTGAAGTTAAGAGCAAATAAGATGTTAATAAAATTTGGAGCTCCGTCTAAATGCATTTTTCACACGTGGTTTTACTGTTGTGAACTACAGAACTAAGTATACACTTCTATTCCCCAAACATGATGGCGAGTCATACTGACAGGCCACTTATGCCTGGCAGTGGTGTGTGATGGGGGCAGATGGAACACAGCTTTGGGGATTTGGGGGTTCTATTTCCCAGGCCATGATTTTCTCTGACATCCACCATAAATTACTCTAGATTCGGAGGTTCTAGGTCACTTGACCTGATACAGCTGGGGCTCAGGTATGTTAAGAGAAATGAAAGAGAGTTCTAGAAATGATAGATTGCAATTTGAAATAGGGGGAAAAGGAAAATCTTAAAGAAAACTAACTATAGTCTGTAGCTATGTTTAGACCCTGCTATTGAACCAGTGGTAGCATGGTTGATTTGATGGTTGTTGTCCATTTTCTTTTTCTGGCTGTAACAACTGGATTTCTGAACAAGAAGTTAGATCAATTGTACTGTTCTGGGAATCAAATTAACCGAAAGGAATTTCAAAACAATCAGATTGTGGTCTGCTTAACTGTAAATGCATTTGGACAATGAAGTGGAAATTAGATTCTTAAAGATACCTATAAGAAAAATGATTCAGTGAAAATAGACATGAATCATCAAACCTCCACATACATTATTGAGATTTTTATGGATATCGAAGTTAATTCAGAATTGTTCATGTCCACATGAACTGTAGATCTGGTCTCCTAACTGCATAGCACATTACTTTCTATGTTATGTGTTGGCACAAAATGCAACTTACTTGCCAACAACTGAACTATTTGAATAGTTAAAATTGGCTCTTTGTCCCATAGATGGGATTTGTAAATACATCCCACTTTGACCTAAAAAGTAGGGAAGAAGTCACTGTTTAGTGCTTCTGTTCTTAAAAGCTATTGTGCTTACCACCAAATTAGGGGGAAAAATGGTTTTACACTCTTCTTATTTGAAGTGAAAAAGTCATACAGGAAAAGAGCATAGAAATCATGTGCACATGTTGTCTATGCCTTCTGGACTCTGACCACGTGAATCATTGCTACTCCAGGTCCCATTTCTCAAACCACATTAAGATTCCAGAAGATCGTGCTTGTTGTCCAGGGTGAAGCTAGGGTGCTGTGTTCCACTTGTCCCCATGACACACCACCACCAACATATTTGCACATACTCCTCGCAAGGAAGGGAAAATGCACAAAGTAGCAATAACTTGCCTAAAGTGCTTTTCCAGCCCTTACAACTCAAAGGGTTTCTAATGACATTTATTTTTTCCAACATCAGTATTGTTAGGGCATGAACAGTATTTTATATTGTTCACACAACTCTTCTGTGCAAACTGGGTTACAGGGTGGTTCCGTAGGTCTAGTTTCTAGGGCATTAACTTTTAAAATGGTAACACTCAGTAATATCTCATCTCTTAGAAAAAGGCATACTTTTACGTTGTCAGTGGTAGGATAAGTCATTTCAAATTTTCTAGAAGTTAATTATGAAATAATTATTAATAGCTTTAAAATTTTACAAGCCCTTCACCCAGCAATTTGTTTCTAGAAACTTAAAGGTACAATTTTATATGTTTTTAAGTATTTAATTGTAGAACTGCTTATCACATGTTTGCAAAAAGAAAAACTAGAAACAATTTAAATACCTCATAATAGGGATTTGGTTAAATAAATTAAGCTTTATAAAATAGTAGGATACTATGAAGCTATGAAAAGATGTTCATATATAATTTTAAGTGGAAAGATCAGATTAGAAAATAGAATGAAGAATGCTATCTCGTTTTGGTAAAAGCACACACATATACACATAGGCATCCACATATGAGCATGAGTGTGTGGAAAAGACAGAAAAAAATGAGCTCTCTCTGACTTGTGGAATTATAGATACCTTTTATATTTTTCTCTTTGTTTTCCTATATTTTTCTAGATTTTAAAAATAATGTTTTTTATAAGAAACAAAACTTATTATTTGCTCAATGTTCTCGAGTATTCTGTTTCATAGTCTGATCATTTTCATATTTAAGAAGTTCTTTTTCTTAAGTCCACCCAACATTTCTTTATCATTCATGTAAGCCCCTTTCCTTTCCTTAGGCTCTTGTTTTGTGTATCTTGCTTTGTTTTTAATTGGTTCATAATGGGAAATAATTGCTTATCACACTTACACCATCCATTCTGTACTAGAAGATAGTAATCAAGATAACTGTTACTCATTTTTTTCTCTCCAGGCCAAACAGACCCCATTCCTTTCATCTTCCTTCATGAATCAATTTTCTGTTTCTTTCATCTTTATTTGTTGTTCATCTCTGAACACTGTCTACCTTATTCATATAGAATTTTAAATGGATTGTCTCAATTGTAGAAAAATGTGACTAAGGCAAACTACAATGGAAGGAATCATCCTTAAAACTTAGCTATTGAAGAGCAGGATACGATTTTTATTTTTTAAGTCATCGTCAATTGTGTATTTACGTTAGGTTCATAAACAGTTAATATTTCTCACTGTTTTCTATTTTTTGGCTGCATTTTCATCTTACACTTCACTCCAATTTTTAATGTCCGCTGTTAGATTATTTGTCCTATATATTTTCTCATTTATATACTTACCCTTTTGGCATTAAATTCCATTCTTTTAATAGGGAAATTTCTTAAAAGTATCAAGGTTATTTTGAGTTCAGGAAGTGGTGTTAAAAGCAATAGTAATTCCTCCTGACTGAGAATTCTCTGCAGACCTGACAAATGCATTCCTAATTCTGGGTTATGAATATTGAATACAAATACAGTGGCCTTAGGGCTGTTTCTAATACACCTCCACCTCCTCTTCTTCTCCAGGTTGTATCCTTGATTCAGCTATCTGTCCACATTACAATAGGGCAATAAACACCTTATTTTTACCTTGTGAATGAGACATGGCGTGTAATGGCATTAAAACCCTTGCTGGAATTTGAGATAAATTATTTGGGTAACTATCTCTTTGTTTTTGTTGCATGACAATATCATAAAAGGGAATACAATTGGTTCAGCATGCTTTGTCCTTCACAGACTTACTGCGAAGGCTTTTTGTTGTCTAATCATCAGCAGTGGAACAGTTAGCCAAATGAATATTTTCTAGCTTTCAAGGATTGCAGAGTTACACTGCTAGATGTGTACATATATATACTGCTATGTGTGTACATATATGTATATATACACTACAGATATGTAGGAGGTAGCACATCAAAGCAAAACTCCTCAACATTTACGATTGTGTCAGAGTGGCACTGGCCCCCAACATCAATATTCAGAAAGGTAAGCATTAAAGGAAATGTACATTATTTTTCTGTCCTGTGGGACAGAAATCATATAACCAGTGGAATTTTTGTCTTATGACTCCGTGATTACATTCAATCATGAACAGGGGAAAACATTTTACCTGGGCTGCATTTATTTTTAAAGCTATCACATTCAAATGAGATATGGAAATGAAAAGCTTTCACATTGCTGATGCTGAAGAGCAAATTAGAAGCAAATGATGATAATTACAAAGTTCAACCTTGTGTTCTCCTGTATATGCCTAAAGGTAATGAGAAAGCAGAGGGTGAAAAGCTGGAGCTGGGAAAGATGAAGAATGGTGAGCTGCCAGTGAGTGCCAGATGAAAAAGTCATAATAGCACCACTGACGATGCTGAGTTTCACGGAGAAAATTGTCTGAACATGGATGACTGAGTTGTTTTGTTTGACAGGAAAGAAAAAAATTAAAGCTCTTTGGTAATATTGCAATCAGTTAATTATCACATATATAAAATATATATATCCAAAAAAGATAAGCACCAGGTGATGAATGAATGATTATAGTAGAAGAATTCAATCAAGTAATCAAATATGAATAAATGCAATTAATGGAATTAGTCACTGTTACAATTACCAAAGCATGTTGTTGTATAATAATATAAAAGCTAATCTCTCTCAAGTGGATTAATGAAAAGTCTTTAAAAAGTTACTGTTTGCCATTTTCAAAAGTCATAGTTATAGACCAGAGTATATGTTGAAAGGACATTTTGTACATAGCTCTTCCTTCCAGGAAACTAAGCCTAAAATCAACTTGATTACACATAATATGTACACATTTCTTTGAAAGTGAATGTAATCAACTCACTGAAATAGCATGAACACTGAAACTGACTTTATAAGGAAAATGTTTTCTCTCAATACTTCAGAGTATGCTGAGCACCTCTGATCCCTTACATTATACCATCACTGAACTCCTGCTCATTCCTTAGGACTCAGCTAGATGTACCTCCTCTGGGAAGCCTGACCTGAATCCTCAAGGTTCCTGACTATTCCCATGATATTGCTGTCCATATCATGTTCCCTACGATCTGTTCACATATTTGTCTCTGCCACTAGACTGTGGTCAATTCCTTGAGGCTTTAACACTCACTATTGAATACCCCAAAACTACCACAGTCCCTATGGGGTGCTCATTAGATAGACATAATCTCACTTGAGCCTCAGCACAACCCTAAAAGGATAGGTTAGGATTATAATTCCCATTTTGTAATAAAGAAAATGAGGGTCTCAGAGCTTCTGTGTTTTGTATAAGGTCATAGAGGCAGTTAGTGAAATAGCTGTGATTCAAACATCTGGTCATGGAAACCAAGGGAGATAGAATTTTACTAGGTGTATCCAAACAACTCCAAATTTAAATAAAAGGGTGTTGGGGTACTGGTGATCTTTGAAAGCAGTCTCAGCAGAAGAATGAGAAATGGAAGTGCAAATCCAGGAAATTTACATAAAACAAATTACAGTAAAAGGGAAACAATAGATATAGCTAATTCACAAAGTATTCCTTTGGAGGCCATGAAAAAGTGGACAGTCAGTAAGATGGTTTATTAGGAAAATTCTTTTTCAGTTGGGAAACCTGCTCTACACTTATAGTATGCAGCCAAGTTTCATTTCCAGGGAGATGGATTAGATGCATTTTCCCCTACGCTTTCTGCTAAGTACAACAAAAAACCCTAGCTATTACATACAAAACAAACACAAAGAGACTCTGAATATGGAGGGAAGAAGGCAGATGGGCTAGGGAACTGATGCCTCAAAGAACAAAACAGAATTGAGTTCCCTGGGCTTTTCCATATTTGGAGCTGAAAAACCCAGGAACATAAATGCCAATGTACACAGAAAAAACAAGAACAAAATCCTACTCTCTCTAACCAAAGGACCAGGAAAGGGGTAACCTAGCAAGACCGAAAACTTTTAGATAATAACCAATCTACTCTAGATAACACAGATAAACCTGTGATCCCTACCCACTCCTATGCCAGCAACAGCCAAGAAGGAATCCTACACATACACTTCTCCATGCTGTAACGAGCCCTAACTCCCCTACCCATGGTGTCAGTGGACACTACATGAGGAACCTGGACTTCCATCCCTACCCATCAGTAATGAGGCACTCTTCCCCTTCCCCACAGGGGTAGTGTCAGAGGAGGTCCAGTTAGAATCAGAACTTTCTTCATCACCAAGCAGTAATAAGGCCACCCACCTCCACACACAGTGTCAGTGGAGGCCACACAGGGACCAGAACTTCCA
This sequence comes from Avahi laniger, assembly GCA_963575035.1. Lineage (NCBI taxonomy): Eukaryota > Metazoa > Chordata > Mammalia > Primates > Indriidae > Avahi > Avahi laniger. The sequence continues at coordinate 21,805 of CAUYSK010046750.1, forward strand.
CCCCCACCAAGGAGTAGCAAAGACTCCACACCCTTGTGTCTCAACAAATGCCAAGCAGGAAACATGGGGTTCTACCTGCACCCAGCAGTAGCAAGGCGGTACGTCTCTCCCTTCCTCTGCCAGAGTGGTGTCAGAGAAAAACAGCTAAAACAGAAGGCTTAAATAAGATCTAGAGTCTCATAACATAATATGAAAATGTCCAAGTCTTAATAAAAAATCACTTGTTATACCAAGAACCAGAAAGATGTCAAACCAAAGGAAAAATTGACAATTAATAGATGCCAACACCAAGATGATAGAGATGTTGGAATTACCTGACAAAGATTTTGAAGTAACTTTCGTAAAATATTTCATTAAGCGATAATGAATATGTTTGAAACAAATAAAAAATAGCCTCAGAAAAGAAGTAGAAAGTCTCAGAAAATAAATAGATAATGTAAAGAAAAATCAGATGGAAATTTTAGAACTGAAAAACATAATAACTGAAATTAAAAGTTCAGTGGATGCAATCAATAGCAAAATAGAAGGGTCACGGGAAGAATCACTGAACTGAAAAATAGAAGAACAGAAATTATGAGAAACAGAGATAAAATAAGACAGAAAAAAAAAAAAACGAAGATAGCCTTAGGGATTGGTGAGTTTATAAAAAAAAAAGTTCTAACATTCATGCCATCAGAGTCCTGGAAGGAAAGGAGAAAGAGGGTAAGGCTAAAAAAGTTCTCAATGAAACAGTGGCTGAAAACTCCCCACATTTAGCAAGAGACATACAACTACTTATTTAAAAAGCTGAACAAGATAAACAGGGATACACCTAAAGATATCCACACCAAGACTCCTCATAATTAAACTTCTGAAAGCTAAAGACAAAGAAAAATTCCTGAAAGCATCCAAACAAATTCCTTACTTTTAGGGGAAACCAATTAGAATGATAGTGACTTCTCATCAGAAACCTGAAGGAAAGAAAGAATTGTAACACTGTATTTCAAGTGTTGAAATAAAAGAACTGTCAACCCAGAATCCTATATTTTACAAAAATATCCTTCAGGAATTAAAAGGAAATGAAGACATTCTTAGATAATGGAAAACTAAGATAATTTTTCCTAGAAGATTGGCTAAAAGAACCTCTCTAAATAGAAAGAAAATAATAAGAGAAGGAACCCTGGAACATCAAGGTAAAAAGAACATGGCAAAGAAAAATATGTGTAAATACAATAGGCTTTCTTTCTTCTCCTGACTTTTCTACATTATTTTTGACAGTTGAAGCAAAAAATTTAACACCGAGTGGTTCTAAATGAATAAAGGAAATATTTAAGTCAATTTTATAAATGGGGGAGAGTAAAGGGATGTAGAAGGAGACAAAATTTCTGTATTTCAATAAAACTGATGAAATGATGGCTCCAGTAGATTGTTATAAGTTGTATATGGACTACCTAGAGCAACCACTAAAAATCTGTACTAAGAAATACCCTTGTGAACACTATAGATAAATCAAAATGGAATTCTAAAAAAAAAAAAACAGTGTTCAAGTAACCACAGGATAGCAGGAAAAAAAACAGAAATAAAAACCAGAGCAACAAAAACCCCGAAAAATCTAAGTGGCAGACTTAATCCCTAACATAACAATAATTACTTTAAATGTTAATGGTCTAAATGCAGCAATTGGCAGAGTGGATTAAAAAACATAACCCAACTATTTGCTGTCTACAAGAAAATCGATTCAAATATAATGATATAGATAGGTTGAAAGGGAAGGAAAAAATATATCAAAAAAAATTAATTAAAGGAAAGCAGGAATGTCTATATTAATATTAAGCAAAGTGGGCTTCAGAGTAAAGAAAATTACCAGAGACAGATGATATAATGTTAAAAGGGTCAATCCACCAAGATGATATAGCAATTCTAATCAACAGAGCTTCAAAATATATGAAGCAAAAACTGATAGTACTGAAAGGAAAAATAAACTAATAATTAGAGTTGGAGACTTCAACACATCTCTCGACTATTGACAAAACAATTGAACAATAAATTGGCTAGAATATAGAAAAACTCAACAACACCATCAGCCAACAGGGTCTAATCAACATATATAGAATGGCTCATCCAACAAAAGCAGAATACATATTCTTTCCAAATGTCCACAGAACATATACCAAGATAGACCATACCCTGGGCAATAAAATGTATCTCAATTTTAAAATTGTACAAAGTTGTGTTCTCTGACCACAATGTAGTAAAACTAGAAACCAACAAGAGAAAGATAACAGGAAAATCTCCAAATAATTCAAAATTGAACAACACACTTCTAAACAATTTATGAGTCAAAGAGTAAGAAAAAAATACATTGAACTGGATGAAAATGAAAATACAATATATGAAACTTTGTGGGAGACACCTAATGCAGTGCCGAAAGGGAAATTTATAGCACTAAGTGCATACATTAGAAAAGAAGAAAAGTCTTAAATCAATCATCTAAATTTCCACCTCTGGAATTTGGAGAAAGAAGAGCAAAATCCAAAGCAAGCAGAAGGAAAGAAAGAATAATGGTAAAGAGCAGAAATCAGTGAAATTTAAAATAGAAGAATGAAAGAGAAAATCAAAGATCTGCTTCTTTCAAAAGATCAACAAGATCGACAAACCTCTAGCAAGATGACAAAAATAAAGAGAGGAGACACAAAATCAATATCAAGAATGCAGGGATGTCACTACAGATCCTGCAGACATGAAAAGGATAAGGGAATACAGTGGACAACTCTATACCATAAATTTGACAAATTAAACAACATGGACCAATTCCTGAACAAACACAAATGACCACAACTCACCTAACATGAAATAGATAATTTTAATATCCTATAACTATTTAGGAACCTGAATTCATAATTTTAAAACTACCGCCCCCCCAAAAAAATTGTCAGGCCCAGATAGTTTCATTAGAGAATTCTTCCAGAATATAGAGAGGAGGGAACACTTTCCAATTCATTTTATGAAACTAGTATTATTCTGATACCAAAATCAAAGGCAGTACAAAAAATAGAGGAAGAAAGAAAAACAGAATGAAAGAGGAAAGGGGGAAAGAAATAAACAAACAATGGACAAACATTTCTCATGAATATAGACTCAAAAATCCTTAACAAGATACTGACAAATAGAATTGAGCAATATATAAAAAGAATTACGCACCCAAACCAAGTGGGGTTTATTCCAAAGATGCAAAGCTGGTTTAATATTTTAAAAAATCAATGTAACCCAACATATTCACAAGCTAAATAAGAAAAATCACATGATTATATTAACTGGTACAGAAAAAGCACTTGACAAAAGTCAGTACCCATTCATGATTTTTTAAAAATCTCAGAAAAAAAGGATAGAATGAAACTTCTTCATCATGATAAAAAGCAGCTGTAAAAATTTACAGTTAATAGTGTACATATAATAGTGAAAGACTAAATGCTTTGCCTATAAGATTAAGAACAAGACAAAGATTTCTGTTCTCATCACTCTTATTCAAAACAGACTGGAAGTTCTAACCAGTATAATTAGGCCGAAAAAGGAAATAAAAGGCATACAGATTGAGAATATAAAAATAAAACTTTACCTATTTTCAGATGACATGACTGTCTATGTAGAAAATTCCAAAGAATATACAGAAATACTCCTAGAACTAATCAGTGAGCTCCACAGGTCACAAGGTACAACATAAACATACAGAAATCAATTATATTTTATATGCTAGCAATCAACATGGGGACATCAAAGTTAAAAAATATAATACTATTTACCTTCACTTAAAGAGAAAAAATATGAAATCCTTTGCTGTAAGTCTAACATGTAATACTGGACTTGTATGCTGAAAACCACACAATGCTGATGAAGAAAGCTCAAAACTAAATAAATGGAGAGACATACCATTTTTATGGGTTGGAAGACTCATCATAGTAGAGATGTCAATCTTCCTCAAATTAATTACAAGTTTAGCACAATTCCTACTAAAATCTTAGCAAGATTTTTTTGTAGATACAGAAAACACTATTCCAAAATTTATACTGAAAGGCAAAGAAACTGGAATAGCTACAACAACTTTGGGAAAAAAAGAATAAAATAGGTGGACTTCATCTATCCAATTTCAAGGATTATTTTGTAGCTGCAGTAATCCAGACTGTGGTATTGGCAGAGGGATAGATACGTAAATCAATGGAACAAAATAGAGAACCCCAACATAGACAAAAGTGCAAAAGCATGTTAATGTATAGCCTTTTCAACAAATGGTACTGGAACTTGGACATTCATAGGCATAAAAATGACTATTGATCTAAGTCTCACATCTGATACAAAAATTAACTCAAAACGGATTACACTGTTAAATATAAAAGTATAAAACCTTTGGACAAAATCATAGTGGAAAATCTTTGTGATCTAGGGCTAGGCAGAAAGTTACTAAACTTGATGTCAAAAACACTGTCCATAAAATGAAAAATTGACAAATTGGATTTCACCAAATTTAAAATCCTTGCTCTTTGAAAGAATTTAAAATTTATTCTCTGTTCAGACAATGAAAGTACAAGCTATTAAGTGGGAGATTATATTTGCAAACTACATATTTGACACAGGACTAGTATCTAGAATATATAAAGAACTCTCAAAACTCAATAGTAAAAATACAAACAGTCTAATTAGAAAAAAGACATAAAAAGACATTTCATTGAAGAGGATATACAAAAGGCAAATAAACACTTGAGGAAGTGTTCAATAGCAAAAGCCATTAGTAATATGCAAATTAAAACCACAGTGAGGTATCACTAGATACCCATCAGAATGGCTAAAATAAATAGTGACACCACCAAATTCTGGCAAGGATATGGAGAAACTGGATCACTCACACATTGCTGGTGGGAATGTAAAATGGTACAGCCATCCTGGAAAACAGTTTGGCAATTTCCTAAAAAACTAAACATGCAGCTACCGTAGGCCCTAGCACTCCTGAACATTTATCTCAGAGATATGAAAACTTATGTTCAACCAAAAAACCTAGATCCGTGTATTTATGGTAGCTTCATGCATAATAACCAATACTGAAAACAGTCCAGATGTCTTTCAGTGGGTGAATGGTCAAAAGAAATTGGTATCTCCATACCATGGAATACTGCTCAGCAACTAAAAGGAACAGATTATTGATACATGCAGCAACCTGGATGAAACTCCAGAGATTTATGCTGAGTGAAAATATGCCAATCCCAGAAGGATATATACTCTCATGACTTTATTTATGTAACATTTTTTAAAGACTCAATTGTAGAAATAGAGAAAATTAGTGGTTGCCAGAGTAAAGGTAGCCGGGAATGGCTGTGGCTGTTAAAAGGACAACATGAGGTATCCTTGTGGTGATGGAAATGTTCCGTATCTTGGATGTATCAATGTCAGTGCCTTGGTTGTAATTTTGTGCTAGAGTTTTGCAAGATATTACCATTGGGGGAAACAGTGAAGGGCATAAGGGATTTCTGTTATTTCTTTAAAAAAAAAAAAAAGCTACAAATCAGGGCTTTTATTTCTGGAGAGCTGGTTTACCAGCAAATCCCTGGAATGTGGACTGTGGCAGATGCTGGGAATATAAAGTCAGAAAAACACTATCTCTACAAACGTTTATATATGAAGAAACTGAGATACAGAAAAATTGATTACTCTTTCATGGTCATGAAGCTGGTGTGGATTTGAACCCAGGAAATTTGGCTGCTGAGTCCTGAACTGTTCAATATTGTCCTGTATTTCTTTATTTTTTAACTGACAAATAATAGTTGCACATATTCACGGGGTATAGTGAGGCAGGCACAGGGTGTGTCTGCAGGGGGCGGGTCACTGCAGGGCTGTCTCTCAGGTCCAGAGCACAGGCTTGTAGCCACTCTGCTGGTCTGAGGACTGTCAGATGCCTGGAGGCCAGGGGCCTCTCCATTTGGGAGAGGGCATGCAGCAGTTTGGCTGGCTCAAGGGCAGGTTCTCTCTGGGCAGCACTGGCAAACTGTTCTTCCGGCTCGAAGTGCTGTGGCGGGATTCGCTCCCTTGTTGTGCAGGACAAGAGTCATAGCCGATCCTGGGCCCAAGCTCCATGCAGCCGAGGTTGGGGTGTTCAGCCACCCACGTGGGCTTGGTGGAATGAAGATGGAGCCCCAGAGGAAGGCACGTGCTAGAGGTGGTTCTGATCTTGCAGCGGTGCCCTGCTGCAGCAGCTTGGCTCACCGGGTCGGTGGGGGCTGGGAAGTGCAGCTGTGTGACTTCCTGGCGGCTGTCTAAACTGGGATCAGGGCTCGTGAGGACGATTGGATTCTCCTGTTGCAAGGACTGTACGTGTTTGCAGGAGCAATGGGGGCTGATTGGGATCTTCTGCTTACCTTTTCCCTGAAACGGGAAGTCCCTCCTGACTCTGAGCAAATACAATCCAGGCAGGGGAGACGAGGCTGCAGAGACTGGATGCCACCATGCTGCTCTCCTGGCCTTCCAGTCACCACAGGTGCATCTTCCCCTGCTGCACTCCAGCCCTCTCCCTTTGACACTCAAGTCAAACCTTAGCTGTTTATTCTTTGCCTGGGTCCTTTCTTGTAGGGGGAATGAATGCCAGACGTCTCTAGTGAGCCATCTTGCTGGTGTCACTACCCCTCTTTGTTATTTCTTACAACTGCATATGAATCAACAATGATCTTAAAATAAAAATTTTATTAAAACAAAAAACCCACAGAACCAATAGAAAGGGAAAGATTGAAGATGAGAAGAGAGGATGTGAAGGAGAAACAGGAACACAGAGTTGTACTTTTCATTTAGGAGCTCTCCCTGGTGTTCTTGTGATTTTAATTCCAGTCCAGCCGTTTATGAAGAAGTTATAACAGAGAACATCCCGTGATCCTGTTACATTATGAGTCCTTCTATCTCATGTGGAGACAATAATTAAAGACAGAGGGTGACAAATTCAAATGCAGTTTATCTCTTACCTCCTAGGATTCTCCCTGATCAAATCCTCAGCCTAGACCAGCAGTTCTTAATCATCGCTGTACATCAGAGGAGCTTTAAAAAGTACCTGTGTCTGGATCCCACCCCCCAAGAATGCTGATTACATTGGTCTGGGGTATCTCTTGGGCATCAGTATTTTTAAAGATCTCCAGGTGATTGCAAAGCACAGCCAGGGTTGAGAACCATTGGACAAGTGGAGATCCACAGTGTCTTTGAATCTTGTTTGTAGATACATATCACATGTTTGTTTCAAACCAGAAAGCAAGGGGACAGAGTCGAGATGTGTGTGAATCATTTCACTGTGCCTGTAGTGACAAGGTCATAAAATACATCATGGCTTTTACATAGAGGTTATATTAGTAAATGAAATTGATTAACATTTTTCATTGTTAGCCTCTCCTAAGACTTCCTTGCCTCACTGGTCTTCTTTCAGCTCCTGGAATATATTCTGTTTTCTCCAGCCACAGAGCTTCTCTTAAACAGATCAAGAAGTCTCGGTCTCTCTCCCTCTCTCTCTCCCACCCCCATTCTTCTCTCCCTCTGTTGCCTAATTATTCTTCTGTTTCTCCTTCACATCTCATTCAGTCTTTACTTCCTTAGAGAAGTCAGCCTCTTACTCTGCCATGAAATTCTCCTTCCTAGTACTTATCACAGTTACAATTTTACAATTATTTTATCATTATTCTGTTAGTGTCTGTCTCTCCCACTAGACTGTACACTCCATGAGGGCAGAAATCTCATCTGTTTTTCCTCACAATTTTATTGCCAGCCACTAGCCCAGTGCCTAACATATTGTTGGTGCTCAATAAATAATTTGTTGCCTGAATGAACCAACCAGTCTGAATAACGCTTGGAGAGTGTTTAGCAGACCTAAAGGATGTCATAAAAGCAGTTGCCTAGGAATGGTTCTGCTGAAAACTAATTAATGTGCCCTTGGGCAGGCCACAAGTGCCAGGGAGCTGGGACTCTGTGTGTGTATCTGTGAACTAGGTATGGTTCTCAGACTTGACTGCAAATTAGAGCCACTTGGGAAACTCCTAAAATACCAATGTCTGGGACTCAACCCAGATGTTCTTTCTCATTTAACCTGTTTGAGGTGCCCCATATATGGGGCATTTACCAACGTGATTGAATATGCAGTCGAAGTTGAGAACCACTGGACTGGGTTTAATGATATCTAAAATCTGACGCAATTATACAATTTTAGGATCTTAGGAAGCAACCCACCTCCTTTTGAAACTACCTTCCTTTTCTGTTAGGATAATCTGCATTCAAAGAAAACCAAACCCATGATAACTTGGGAAGAGATACAAAGTCACAACACATTAATTTTTCCCTGCTTCTTTTGCTTTCAACAGTAGCATTGTTTGTACTGCCGTCTCTCCCCAGATGTGGCCTGCTGGCATGCTATCAAATGAGACTGAGATGGCACTATGTGAGGTACAAGTAAATTGGGAATTAATTGTTGACATAAAAACAGAGCAAATAAAAATTTGCTCTTTTGATTATTAACTTTCTCATTTTCAAAATAGCAGTTTAAAAAACACATCTTTCCTTCCAAATGCCCAGAGGAATTAATCTGCATTAAAGATTAATTCTCTGAGATGTTTCACTCTTCAACAGTCTCCTGGTTTTGTTTTTAATATTCTGCACTAAAAATAAAGTCAGATGCCAAACTTCATTTGTTGTCACGTTTTAGCTGTAATTGACTCTAAAATCTGAAAGAACTCATCAGATTCTGTGGCTTTTATCCATAACAGAGCAGTGCCCCTGTTCAAAGAACCGGGATCACAAAATGCAAATAAGGAGAGAGCTGTTACCCAGGCATATGGGAAGCTGCTCTGCAGGTGGGAAGCCAGGGATGCCTCCTCCAGCTCCTCCAAGTTATATTATCTTTTGCTGTTGTTTACTAGCGTGACATAAACTGCACTTTATTAATAGAATGACTGGAATTGTAAAGGAATTGTGCTTTGAGGTAGTGTGTTTCATTCCAATCAGAATAGTGTGTTGGCATAAGAAACAGGGAAGAATTTTTAATATTTTATGCCCCTCTGCAGCCCTTGAGATTGAGTACACTTCCATAGTGGCCTGTTTGTAGGGTGGGTGAGGGTTGCATGTGGAAAGTACCAGGACAATGTAAGTTGTTAGGTGACAAGACCATTGCTCAGGGATGAAAAAGGCAGCTTCATATGGGTCTCCTCTTCTGCCTGAGTCACTCTGGTACTCAGGGGAGTGCTTGGGAATCTTGTTCACTTCCTGAGGGCCTGGTTTTTTAAATGAGTGATAGTAAGTATCCAATCTCTGTGGTATTGAAATTCCATCAGACACATTTAAAAGAGTGATGCGAGAATTTTGTTTTAGAATATTGATATACTTCCTTTGTAAATGTTTGTGTAATAAAAAATTTAAATGCTAACCTGAAAAATGTGAAAGGGGTGTATATTTTCAAAAAGTTTTGGGGGAGATACATGAGCAAAATAGTTTTTTTTGTTGTTTTTTTTGTTTGTTTGTTTGTCTTAGAGCTTTCTCTTCTCTTCCAACAAATCTTTCCATGTCTTATTCCCTGGGGGTCCTCACTGCTCCCTCCCAGCCTGACAACTAAAGCTAACTTTGATGTGGGTGACTGCTAGTCACTTACTCTTCCCAGAAGGCATTTGTGCTGTACAAGGATTTCCGGAAAATAATAATGCAACCTAAAGGATGATATTAAAATGAGAATTTTCAGCCAGGATTAAAGGCATTTGAGAGAAAGTTTGCCAAACTCACACTAAGTATACTGAGATTTTCTGGGCCTGCTCTGGCTGCAGGTAATACAGGATTGTGAGGAGAAGCTGGAGGGAAGGGAGGCATCGAGAACTTGTGGATCAGATAGAATTTTGGTTTAATTCATGACTGACAAAATTGAACTCACTAGATATGTATTGCTTTTTATATTTAAATGGCGATATTTCTTATAGTGCCAGCTCCAGCATTTTTTTTTATTTCAGGATATTATGAGGGTACAAATATTTTGGTTACATTTTATGACTTTACCTCACCCAAGCGAGGATTAGAGGCATGCCCTTCCCCTCTGCAATGCTCACTGCATCCATTAGTTGTGAGATGGCCTCCACCCCCCCAACCCCTGCAACCCCCTAATCCCTAGAGAATATTACTACCGTGTGTGCACCATAGCGTTGATCAGTTAATGCCAATTTGATGGTGAGTACATGTGGCCAGCTCCAGCATTTTTATAGGTGTACATACACACCCAAAATAGATTGAAACTCATTTAGGAGTAGAGAAGGAGGGAAACCAACACATTTAAAAAGAAACTGATCATTTGTATTGGGTAGTTTGTTTGTTTGTTTTATATTGTGTTGACTCTTCCAACTGATCTCCATGTGAAGAAAACACCTTTGTTTTTTCCCCCTTACAAAAAAATCTGCTAACCAGGTCAAGATCATGACTTTGATGACTGTGTTGACTATTAACTCTGTATTGCTTAGGAACCATGAACAATAATTGATGGAAGGAGATCCACCAGCTGTGTGCTCTGGGGAAACATCTGTAGAAGCCATTTGGAGAGGAGCATGATTTTTACAAATGAAGAATTATTAAAGTGTAAAACGGTTGTCTTTGGCACTAGTGGAATCCTGCCTATTTCTCTGGACTTCTGTAATTGTCAAGGTCTTGCTGAATGTTAAAATATATGCTCACTGGGAAAAAAAGCAGTGAGTGCCTAATGTATGCCAAGTGTAAGGAATTTTATGTGGCATAAGATTTGGTTCCTAGCCTCAAGAAGCCTAAAATCCAGCTAAGTAGACAGGATTTGCTCTTAAAGAAATGAAAGACAATACGGAAGAGTCTTTATTTTCATTCGTCCTACGCTACAGTTCACGTATTAAGAGGATTTTACCTGGAGCTAGGCCCACTGGGGAGGGCGTGCAGCATGGTGCAGGACTTCACTGGGACCTTGAGCCAAGAGTAAGACTTTGAAAAGAGAAGAGAAGCCAGCAGGACCTTCCAACTAACAAGGAGATGCACGCAGAGTGTTAAGGGAATCAGAGGTAGACCAGGCTGCTTAGAACAGTGAGTTTGTGGAAATGACAGGGTCATCTGCTTACTTTCTAATTATTCACTCACAACTCCATGTAAAGTATGCTTCTCAAATTGATCCTGGTTAAACGCTCCTTTTCTGAGTAATAATCATCTCCACTATCCTTGAGCTCCTACCGTGTGTCAGGCACTGCAATAAAACCTTTAAATAAATATATAAGTAAATAAATATTTCAACTCTTTAATGATCTCATGTGGCAAATTTGTCTCTGGACTATATAAAACACACATATACTGGAGAATCTTAAAGGGCTTTCCAAACCCTTTTTTTTTTTTTTTTTTGAGACAGTGTTGTACTCTGTTCCCTAGGCTAGAGTGCAGAGACATCATCATAGCTCGCTGCAACCTCAAATTCATGGGCTCAAGCGATCCTCTTGCCTCAGCCTCCTGAGTAGCTGGGACTACAGGCATGCGCCACCACACCTGGCTAATTTTTCAATTTTTTGTAGAGATGGGGTCTCACTCTTGCTCAGGCTGGTCTCAAATTACTGGCCTCAAGCAATCCTTCTGCCTCGGCTTCCCAAAGCGCTAGGATTATAGGCATAAGCCACCATGCCTGGACTTTCCAAAGCTTTTGAGAACAAGGAACCTGCAGCCTCAAGGCCACAGGTGGCCCTCCAGTTCCCCAAGTGCAGCCCCTCGAACGAATCCGAACTTCACAGAACAAATCCCTTTATTAAAAGTATTTGTTCTGTAAAATTTGGACTTGGTCAAAAGGCCACACTCAAGGATCCAGAAGGCCACAGGTTCTCCACCCCTGAAAGAAAAAGTTTTAATAAAAGTTGGTTTTCCCTTTACATCTATACTGTATGTGTTAACATTGTCAAATACATGAAATGGAATAAAATTTCCTCATGACTCATTAACCAAAGCTGATCAGGAGACACCCTAGATGTTGCCTCTCATTTCTTTTGCCTTTCTATTCTTCTAATCTATAGTCCAGTCACCTTTTCTATATTCCCCATAAAAATCCTTGACTGCTTAACACGCACACAGCCACTTAGACGTACAAATATATGATGCGTGCATGTGCTTCACCAGCCGTGTTTGTGTGCCCTCCAGCATGGAGGTAGGTGATCACGCTGCAGGGAATAAGGGCAACAAAAGAAGTCCAAGGAAGGCCAGGATCTTGCTACCTAACCATTTGTATCCTGTAGGCAGGGTAGATTTTGGTTTGGTAATAGAGTAACAGAACCTCTAAAATGGTAATCCTCCAATATGGCTCCATTCCTGGGGAGAATTTAAAACATTCAGATTAACTGTGCTTGTCCCAGACTTATTACATAAGAGTCTTTCAGGTTCATCCCAGGAATCAGTTACTTAAAAATTTTCTTCAGACGATTCTGATGCAATCAATCTACAAACAGCTATCTAGGAACCGTTTATATCATTATATTTAGGAAATATTTATATCTGTGAATATAACAGAGTCTTGACAAATTTAACAGGACTGCTTTTCTCCTTTGTCCTACACTCTAGCAGTATCATATATTTATTGAGTTAAATAAAACTATGGCTATGTATTTATGGAAGCTAGTCACAGAATCCAACACAGAGGTAGATGATATGAATGGGAATAGGAGTTGGACAAGGCAAGTAGGACGGCAGGCCAAGAGGCAGAACTGATCACAAGCCGAGGGACGTGGTGATATACCAAACACAAAACCTTGGAGCTGAGACATGGCCCGTACCGCCAGAGGGGATAAACTCATAGGAAGACAGCCAGGGAAAGCCAGCTAAAGGACCCCAGGGTTACAGAGATCTTGACCTCGAGAAGCTGAGGCTTATATTCTGCAACTCATAGGAATTCACACTGCTTCCTGATTTTATAGGGACCAACAACTTGACCCTCTGGTACTAATATCAATGAAATGATCTGCTTGCAGATCTATGTCTTCCACCAGCTTGGAACATCCAAAGGGCAAACCTGTATCCATCTGTCCCTGTATCCTCAGGACTAGCCCAGTGTTTGTTGAACTGAATTAGATTGAATCAAGGACTCCTGATAGACTGGCCCATGGTATTGCTTAAGAGTCATACATTCTTATCTAAGAAAGAAGTGTGTTTTAATTTTGGAGCACTAATTACAATGCTACTTTGAATAAAGACCAAGAAAAATGGAAATGCTTTAAGGCTGAATATTATACGACCCACAGTGCCTCAGATTTCTTTCAAAATACATAGATTCTACCCCTCCCCTGTTAATCTCAACCTATTTGTTCTTTTCTATTCTCAGCAGTTGGCTAAACACACAAATACACACACATACACACACACACACATATCCCGCAAAAATGGTTTTCATTCATTTTTTTCTGGTTTTGCTTCTGCAGTGCTTCAAACTACTAACAAATCATGTACACCTAGTATTTCTGCTGTAACGTTGGCTCCCTAGAGCAGCAAAATGTGCTGTGACCATATGCATCTTCATGGAAATACGAGAAGGGTGGTGCTGATTTAACAGCTCCGTTAGCTTGTGTTGGAGTAACAGTTCCTCTTAAAGTAGTAGTGGGTGTGTTTGTTTCCCACTCAAGAGTTGAGCTCCTCAATGTGTATCACACATCTTAAATCTCAATATGCTGCTCACTGTTTTAGCTCCAAAAACCACCCAATTCAAATCATCCCAAGAGAAGCAATTCCTCCCCTTCTAAACTACTCACGCCACCATTTCTATGTGTATTTATTCAGCTCATAATGGAACATAATGACACCAGGCATTGGAAGTCTGAATACCAAGAGCATCCACATAAACATATATGATAAACTATTCATGTCATTAAATATGAAATATCTGATTTTGAATCATAAGTGTAGTTTATTATATCTCAAGCAAGAAGCAGTACAATTAATCAAAGTATGCACCTAGACTACTGACACAGTTTTGCCGTCTTAACGGTAGCTTGCTATGCCAACAGTGAAGAAGCCTGGAGAGCAAGTGGCGATGAAATCGCCTAAGGCACTTTCCACAGCTTGTTGAAAATTGAATATTTTTCCTTGCAAGAAGTGGTCCAAAGTCTGGAAGAAGTGGTAGTCAGTTGGTGCAATGTCTGGTGAATACAGTAGATGACAGAGAGTTTCCAGGTCCAGCCTCTGTAGTTTGAGCAGCACTGTTTGTGTGACATGTGGTTGAGCACTGTCTTGCAAGAAGATTGGCCTGTCTCTGTTGACCAGTCTTGGTTGCTTAATCACAAGCATCATCAGCATTTCATGCTGCTGGTTGCAGTAGACATTTGCTGTAATCGATTGGCCAGGTTTCATGAAGCTGTAGTGGGTAATACCAGCGCTGGACCACCGAACAGACATCAGTAGCTTTTTTTTGATGAATATTGAGCTTTGGGCTGTGTTTCAGCACTGCATCTTTATCTAAGCATTGTGCTGAATGCTTGCAATTGTCAAAAAGAATCCATTTTTCATCACACATGACAATACAGTGTAGAAATTGTTCACTTTTATGTTGTGACAGCAAAGAAAGGAAAGCTTCAAGATGATTTCTCTTCTGATGCTCATTTGATTCATGTGGTACCTATCTATCCAGCTTCTTCTCCTTGCTCATTTGTTTTCAAATAGTCCAATATTGTTGGAATAATATCGTCAAACCTCACTGCTAATTCATGCATAGGTTGAGATGTATTCGTTTCCGCTACAGCTTTCAGCTCATCATTATCCACCTTGGTCTCAGGTTGCCCACGTGGCTCTTTTTCAAAATTAAAATCACCAGAACCGAACTTCTCAAACCATCTACATACTGTGCATTCATTAGCCACGTCCTTCCCAAACACATCATTGATATTTTGAGCTGTCTGTGCTGCATTGGTTCCATGACGGAACTCATATTCAAAAATAACGCAAATTTTTGACATGGTTTCACAAAAATTGCTCTAAAAATTTTTGAAAGACAATCATAAGTACATCAAAGAGGATATACCTTCACAATAAAAATAAAACAAGAAGTGTAAAAGTGAAATGTCAGATCAACAGTCAAACTTAGTACTTAAGGAAATCGGACATTTCATACATACTAATCTAAGTTATTCAAGGATCCTTCTCCATTTATTATTTTCATGTTCACTAATTTACTGTAGGGGGATGAGGATACTTTTGGTTGCAAGTGACAGAAACCTAGGTCAATTAATTTAAGCAAAAGGAGAATATATTGGCTCATGTAGCAGAGAAGGCTACTGAGGTAATTCACAAGATGGAAAGAAGAGCTCAAGGAATCAGGTCTCAGGGACCAGTCCAGAGGGATTGCCCCCAGACCTCTGCCTTTATCTTCTTTTAACTCTACTTGTCTGTCCTTGGCTTCATCATGCAGGTAGGGGCTCTACTCACGTAGAAGAGTGCTGCTGGAAGACCCAGAGTCACACCTTCCTGCTTGGTAACCCCAGCAGAAAGAGGGCATCTTTCTCCCAGAGTTCCATTTACCAACCCAAGAAAAGATTTGAGTTGGTCCCATATGAGCCCTATTCCCATTCCTTTGATTAGAGTTTCTCACTCCTTACTGCCGATAAGAATTACCAGAGGTGCTTATGAAAATTCAGATTTCTAGGTACGTACTACCATCAGAAATTCTAATTCAACAGTTAGGAAAACCACATAGAATGGGGAAAATGTGGTTTTCCAAAACAAAGAGACACTAGCCAAACAAACAAAGAAACAAATATATCCATACAAGAGCCTCATCTAGGATTTGTGATTCCATGAAAATGTCCACAAACATCTGTGTGGCACAGCAGCGATGCCATGAAAATATAGAGGTGGACAGAAAAGATGGAGTGTTTCGTATGAAAATATCACAGCAACCCCCAGCTCTCTAGTTACAAATGACAAATTCATTAGTTGCTTCAGTGCCTTATGCCTTGTCTATATAAGTAAAAATGGCCAGTGTCAATTTGAAAATGAATTTTTAAAAGGCCACAGTGATCTTCGTTGGTATGACACACCCCTTAATGACATTAGTTAGGCATTTTTTCAAAGTGCTGGTGAATAATTGTATTGACCTACTTAAGAAATGTTATCCAGACTTTTATTAACATTGCAATTAAGACTTTTTGGTGCACTAACAGCAAAGGCTAGGAAGCAATCTTAAGATTCCAGAAATCAGTTCAGTTCTATGGACCTAGTATTAATAACATGGAATTCTTATCAACAAAGGCAGAGAACCACTCATTCACCAGCTGGAGTACCTATTAAGTGAAAGGCATTATTCCAGTGATGAGGAAGACTCTCCAAATCCCTGCCCTCATGGAGCATGCTGTCCGGTGAGGAGATGGACAGAGGAAAAGGCAAAGGCCTTGAGGTGAGAACAAGCTTGGTCTGTTCACCCCAATGTGGCTGTAGCAGCAGGTGTTGAATTGGAGAGGTGGGCAGGGGGCAGATATTGTGGGACCTTCTAGTCCAGAGTAGAGATTTGGGGCTGTATTCTAAATGTGGTGGGGAGTCACTGGAGGGTTTGGCAGGTGGCGGTGGTAAGATCCAGTTTTAAAATTTCATAGGATCTCCTTGGTTTCTGTGTGGGGCGTAGACTATGTGGCCAAAGTAGAAGCTGAATGATTGGGTAGGAGCTCGTGAAAGATTGTACTCAGGTGGTAGCAGTGGAAGTGGTGAGGTGTGGACAGATTTGGGATAAATTTTGAAGGGTAATGTTCTGGATTGGAGACCAAGGGGAAGAGAGTTTCAGTAAGAAGAGGGTAGGGACTAGTGTTAAGAATCCCCCAAAATGAGGAAAATGAGGACTGAGTAAAAGCCCCCAAATTAGAAAATAGAGCAGTCATTATGTTTAAATAGAAAGAAGAACATCGATAATGATCTTTGAGAAAGGTGTAGGTAGAGTGTTGGGGAGGAAGTTGGACAGCAGAGGTATGAAGGAAGGAGTGGGTGGTCGGGAAGGTCAGACATCAGACCCAAGATGACTCCTTTGGAAGTCCTGGCCTCACTACAGCTGTGCATCCCACTTTGCCTTCAGCTGTAAGTCTGCATGCAGAGGGAAACTTGCATCCTTTTAAAACTCTTTAAGAAATATCCATTTACTATTGCCTCCCACCCAATAAAGAATAGAGCTTAAAAAACTGTAATAAGAGCAGAAACCATATAATTGATATTCCAAAAAAGGGACCATGTTTATTTAAATGTAAATCACAAATCAAAATTTATGCATGGTTATCTTTGGGGACATTGATCTCTATTCTTCTCCATCTCTTGGAAATGGCTGTTCCAAATTAATTAAACTCTCAAGAGAGTATGGGATTCATGTGGAAGGTGGATAATTAAATTAATTGTTTCTTAGACCCTGTGATATATTTTTCACAGAGGAAACAGAAATAAGTTGCTTTTACGTCAGGAATTCCATTAGTTTGATCATTTCAAAGGGAATGGTGTTTTTCTTTTGGGTACAGCAGCCACTAGGGGCTTTCTCAACATATATCAAAGCAATTGGGTGAGTTGCTATGATTGGAAGAAACATACAGGAAAAAGAGGACTTTGGAGTTATGTAAATAGAATCATTTAACTTCCTCTTGGAGTATCAACAATGTTGAATAAAGAAATTAAAGTTAAATTTGGCGAAAATTATTTATAGGCTTCAGTAAGATTTTTTCTTCCCTTTCTTATGCTTTTCTTTTACCCCAGATAAGCAATTTAAAAATAGCTACTCTATGCTCAAAACTCTGTGGTGCATACAGAATGATGGCCCCCAGCATCAAGGAGGGAAGAGCTAGTTGAGTGAACAAGATGAGCAGATAAGAATCAATGATAAACAATCTAAGGTAATATATAATTAAGGCCTAGACCATGTGCAACAGAAAGCAATAAAGAATGTTCCAGTCACGTGGAATTATTCAGTGTTCCCTGAGAACACCAGGCCTTTTTCAGGACTGTGAAAGGTCAATTAAGACTTTCATAGTAATTAAGAGAGCCATAATTATGTAGACTCTATGCCTCTAAACCATACCTTTTTATTTTTTAGAGAATTAAGTCCAAGTACCTCAGTTTAACATCCAACATGTATAACTAAAGACTTTTTTGGATATAAGGAATAGGAAACCCAACTCAAACTGGCTTGAGCAGAAAAGGAAATTCTTTAGCTTACAAAACCAAACGGTGCAGGAGTACATCTACTTGGGAGCTCAGTTTCTCCCCAGCTCTCAGTGAAGCCGTCTTCTACATTGTCTTTAGTCTTGGGCTCTACGGGATAACTCCTGACAGCTCCAGGCTCACAGTCCCAGAGGGAAAAGAGCAAATGCTTCTTTCCCTAGAGGCCCAACAGAAGGCTCACTAGAACTCTCGATTCTGATTGAATCAAATTCCCCCATCTCTGGACCAGTGACTGTGGTCAGAAGAATGTGATGCTCTGATTGGCCAGACCTTAGTAGCCTGGCTTCTTTTGGATATCCTTTGCTGTCTTCAGGACAGCAAAACAACAGACATCATAAGCACAAGATTCTTCACAGATAGGCCCTGTACCCCCAGCTTCATCTCTTGCTACCCCTGTTCTGCCATCAGTGTTCTAATCACAAGGAATCATTTCTTGTTCCCTAAGAAACTCAGGCTCTTTTCAGGATCATGAATGTGTGGCTGTGCAGTTCCCACTGCCTGCAAAGCTATTTCCTCTCTTGAGAGAAACTCAATTTCTCATTTAAGACATAGCTCTTGCCTCATCTGAGCTGATGAAGGATCCTCAAGAAGTGTGATGGGAACGTACATCAAATGTTGGCCATGATACCCTCTTTGGGGAAAGAAGTAATCAGGTGATTCCCAGCTCCTATTTATGGGTGGCCACCCCTCTTTTTCTACCGAAGATGGAAAATCATGTTGAATGATGGATGACACAGCTTGGTAGGCTGACTAATTGAGGAGGTGGCAGGAGTGGGACCAGGCCTAGAGAGTGGCACGGTAAGTCAGAATGGGGATGGGCAGTACATGTGTAGGGCCATCGCAGAAAGTCCGAATCAGCACAGATATGGGAGCCCAGAGTCAAACAACTTGGGCTGGGGTGAACTAACAAGGGCAAATCTGAGAGCGAGACTCAGGTAGAATGAGGCAGGTTCTGAAGGGAGTGTGGACATAGTAAGAGGGCAAGGATACGCAGGTACCAAGTCTCAGACTAACCTGGGCCATGGGAGAGGATTGCTGCAACTGCTTTTCATCCAAGAATGTGCCTGTGTTGTGTTTTTATCCTCCTGGCTTAACCTTGGTACAACTTCCGTAGGAATGTTAAAAGTAGTGTAATGTCCGAACGAGGCTCTCAGATATTTGAAAATAAAAGATGATAAGACTGAATAATCATGAGTATGATTGCAACTCAGAGATCTCAACTTGGGCCCTTAATTCTGAATCGAAGTCATTTTACTTCCCACAGAAAAGAAAATAAGATATGCCCATAGACTTCCAGAAGATGAGATATTGATTCTGTTTTCTAGTGACTCAGATATAGCCCCAATCACTTTGCACTGGAGGCCATGTGGTTCTTTACAGCCACGAATGAGAAGCGTATGGCCCAGGGAGTGGTTTTTTCCCCAGCAGTTATATTTCCAGTATACCCAGAGCCCAGCAAAGCCACAGCTGTAATTGGCAGACAGCAAGTATGGCTGGTTGTTTGCTTGTCCTTGTAAAATTGAGCGTGACAAGCCAATGAGGGGTGGAGCTGTGCCTGTTGTAAACACATTTAGAATTCAAGAAAAGCAAAGTGTAGATTTGAGAATTTGATGTGTGGGAAGCTCATAACTATTCATTCATTTCTTAACCATAGTTCGTTAAATTTAACAGTTGTGTGACTCTGAATTCACAGATGACAACTGCAGCATATTTTGGGCAATAAATTACTAGCTGCTTTGAGAAACAGGACTGATTCAACAGCGTATTGTGCAGTAGTAATAGAAGCACTAAAATCTGTCTTTCTATCTCCAAGGGATTTATTTTAAAGGTTTAGATTGCAACAATAAACATTCTTTTAATCCTTCACCATGCAAGCAAGTCCACTTTCAGAGGCAGTCATTTATTTGTCTGGCAATAAACAGTAATTTATAATCCACGATATCGATTTACATTTACACTTTCCCTCTGTGGCAGGGGCATAATGCTCTTTGGTTGTTCTAGTGGAAAGTGCTTTATAATTATCTCATGTCTGAAACAAAAATATTGCCTGTATTTAAAAAATAAATAAAGTTCTGAAAGTTGGAGCGGAGCCTGAAGTAGGTCTGAGTTACAAAGTCTAAGTCAGCACTGAAGGATGCCCAGGAAACATTTGCTTCTCCCACTGAATACTACCGACATACATTCTTACGCCAATTATTGTACCTCTTTTCATTTGATTTTATTTCTGTCACTAATGAGTATTCTTTTATTTCCCTCCACAACCCTTTCTTCTTCCCAGAGGTACCCAGACAGATCGGCTCATTTTGTTTGCTAAGAACTGCAGGGAGCAGTGGGACCCCAGTGAAGAAATAAGCAGGTGTCGCAGGCTCAACCACAAGGCCATTGGGTCTGAACTGATTATTTTCCTAGTGGGAGGGTTAAACTTTTGCTGATTAACCACTCAGGATTCTGATTAACTTTCTGGCATCGTGCTTACATAATTATGTGATTGGCCTTGAAACGAGAATCTTACTTTTAGAAATGCTTCAAAAGGCGATTGTTTCACTTGTTTCTGGAAGCTGAGGCCCCCACAAAGATAGCCTGGCCTACCTGTTTGTCTGCAACCGTGCCTTTTAGAATTTCCCCAAGGGTTACGTCTGGGTGTATGGCAAAGGGATCCATTTGGGAAATCACTGATGTATGAATAGAGGGCCATAAATTCAGTACAGTAAATATCACATTTCTTTATTTTTCAGTTAACAATTTAATTCTGACTCTGCAATACACATTTGGGTGGGTTATAGCTTCATCCTTCGGTGGGGCTCTACCATGGTGGTTTTGCCAAGGTTCTGCCCTGGCCAGGTTTCCCTGGCCAGCAGGCCTCTGTCTCTCCCCTGTTATCCTGGTCCATGTCATCAGTACAGGGCTTGCTGGCTTTTGCTTGCCACTTGGCACACAAGAAAGTATGTCAAGGCTGGGGGTTCAAGGCCTTGATTCCTCCTGGGTTCTGCTATTGCTCAGTGCTGTCAGGGAATAACTCATAGATCCTAATGCTCATGGACCACACCCAGATGATCCATTTTTAACCTTGGGAAATCTTCCCCTTTCTCCCTATTTCCATCAAAAGCATGCACATAGATTTCTCTTTCTTCTCCCTCTATGGAGAATTCATTTTTATTTTGGAGAAATCTTTCTCTCCTGCCATGTTTTTCTCACAAATACCCTCATCTCCTTATACCCCATTACGCTCTGTGGAATTTTGCTCCTGGAAACAAAAGCCAAGAAGGAAGGTAGGCAATCTCTTTTCCTTTCTCTGAAAGGGAAGAGAAAATAGAAAACATAAAGTGAAAATTATAAGTTACTGTCACAAAATATTATCTTAGCATAGACGTATGCATACTTAAAGGCAGATGCCTGGTTGATTTATTTTTGCAGTGGACAAAACAAACAAACACTAGGCAAAAGGACCCACAAATCTTATGAATTGAGTAATTTATGAATTTGTCACAGTGTCCAAAGTAGAAGAAGAACTGTATTAAGTTTAGTTTAATGTGTCAAGGAGGAGAGAGTGAAGAGGGTATCAACCTCCCCAAAATCCTCCAATGAATCTGTAATTCTCATACTTCCACTTCCAAACTGTGCTTTACTTACCTATATGGTTATACGTAATGCAAGGATTTTTGTAGTCTTTTTTTTATTCATTAGCATTAGCCAAATCCTCTGCATTATAATGGTTTTTGTAGAGACCTGTATTTATAAACAGAAACAACAGAACTAATGGACATTATCTTGACCTCTGTCTGTACTGGACATCAGTGACCACTCTTTTTGAAACTCTCCTCTCCCTGGATTCCATGAAAGCACTCTCTCACAGTTCTCCTCCTGCCTTTCTGATTTCCTTTTTGAAATCCTTCATGAGGCATTTTCCTTTATCTACATCTGAATAATTACCCGTGTACAATTCCAGGGTTCCAGTCTTGGTCTTCTGTTCCTCTCATAGGATGATCTCACCTGCTCTCAGAGTTTTAACCATCAAGAATCAGCCAATGCCCAGCCTCCTGAAGTTTCCACCCCTGTGTCTGAAAGCTCACTGATTCACCTTCACCTGAAGGTTCCATAGTACCTCACACTCAACATGTTCAAAGCAGAATGCCTCGGCTGTTATCCCGCTAACCTGTATTCTCTTTTATGGTTCCTTTTGTCATCCACACAGTTGTAAATCACAACCTTGCTGCTTAATCTTGACCAACCTACCATGAAGCACACAAAATTAGTGCCTACTGCTACAACAGCTCCAGATTTGCTCCAGCCTCCTTGTTATTGATTTCACCCAACTGGCTCTGGGACTCCAGGTTAGGCTGCATTGTTGGTGTCTGACCCTGCCAGTTTGGTGAGTTTTTGTCTCCCTTTTTGCTTCTTGGACTTCAGCTTCCCTTTCGATGCTTGACTCTGTTCTCTCTCTCTGACTATATTGTCCTACGATATCTTGGAAGAAAATTCCTTCTGCCAAGCCATGCTAACTTTCTAAGATGCCCTCCACTGGTGAAGGATGAAACAGACCCCCAACTTCCAGACTGCTTAGCTTCTCGCTTTCCTTTGCCTCCCCATGTAGTGTTCACCACTAAGCCACCGTCCTTGAACCTGTCCCACACTCTCCATTATATGCCTGCTGACACTACCTGAAGTTAAGCCCTCATCTTCTCTTTCCCAGTCATTCAAACAGCTTCCAAATGGTCTCCAGTCTTCTATTTGTTCCCCACCTGGCAGCCAGAATGATTATTCTAAAACACAGTGCGGATCATTCCTTTGCTTAAAATCCATCAGCAAATATTTGTAACTCTGATATCTCATCAGAAAAAAATCCATGAAACGTTTAGAGGATACAGATTTTCGTTCCAACTCCAGAGATGGTAGTTCAATGGGTCTGTGACCGGGCTGTGGCATCAGTGTGCTGAAGGAGCTCCTCAGGTCACTCTGATGTGCAGCCTCCTTAGCTCGGTCCTCTGTCTCTCTATGGCCTGCCTCCACCCACATTTCCATCTCATCTCCTGCCTCGGGAGACCTGGAGGGTATCTCCTACCTTTCTATATCCTGAACACATCCTCCTGAACACATCCTAGCCATGCTTGATATTCATTGACATTAACTGGACAACTACAAGATGACAGCAAATATTATCAAAGAGCCAGAGATGTTTTTGAGGTCATTAAGGACCCTGGAGCTACAGTTTAAAGAATTCCTTTGTAACTGCTCACACTATAATTCAGTGTATTCCTTTTCTTAATTCCTTATTCAGTGCTATTTCTGTAGAGCACTAGACAAAATAATTCCTCACTCTAGTTGGTATTTACACCTTTAAAGTATTTATAGATTGCTTTTATATCTTCACTTAGTCATCGCTTAAATAAACAGTATGCATTTTGCTTCTACACTGTTACTTTAGAAATCTATGCCTCCATAAGGTGATAACTTTTCCTGAATTATAACATTCCTTTATGTAGTTCTTAAAGTTGTGGTTTTTCTGCTTTGAATAACTAGATCACAAGCCTATTGAAGATAGCAATTCTGACTTACAGTTATGACTTTGTCTTCATTGTCACCTTCATCCTGCTTGACAGGGACCGGGCCCTGAAACACGGGGAGGGGAGGGAAGAGTGGATTTGCCAAGAAGGTGTAGAGACAGAAAGTTCTGAGTTCTCTTCCTGTCATGTTTTTGTCCCATTAACCCTAAGATGCTCATTACTGCTACCACCAGGTGTTTTAGGTATCTGTACTTCTCTGATTTGGCTACAAATAAGTTAATTCAAGATGTATTACTCCTCAGTAAGAATGAAAACGTAGGAGAAAATGGAATACTTCTTGTTATTTTACATCTTTGGAATAGGATTGCTCACATCATATAACTGATGAGAATTTGCCAAAACTCCAAATGATACTTCTATCAAGCAGTGCAAATTGTCATTCTGAATCTCTATTACAAGAAGTTGTATTTGGCTATAATCCAATGAAATGTATCAAAATGCAATTTTCAAGGCATTCAGAACTGTACCCTTCATTTGATTTTGTGCATGCCCATGTAGGAGCTGTAAAAACATTCATTAACTAAATGAAATAACTCAGAGCCACTTCATTAAACCCTTAATAATTCATATACACCCTCCCCACCGATAACCCCCTCAAACATGCAGTTCTGTTCTAAACCCAGGGGCTTTTCTAGCAGAGGGGTAATCTTTGATCCCAGAAATAATATTTAAAGCCACAGAACACCTAAATTTCAGACACAGAACACTGTGATTAGTTTCTGGCATATCAGAAAGAAAAAAGCCCTGTGCCGGTGGAGAATGTGCATAAAGACCAGGCTAGCCTTTGGGACTAAGGAACATGGGAGAAACATGAGCATCCAAAGAGATAAAAGGAGGAATGCAGAGAGAAGAGAGTAGTGCATATTTATGACAGCAGGGATAACAAACTGTAGAAATCATAAGCTTGTGATAGTGTCAGATTTATGTGCATGTCGTGTTCCCTGGTTCTTGGTTCCTAGTAGCGAAGAATGGTTACTGATACCGAGTCAACGGAATGAATGTGCAAGCCAAACAGGAATAAGCAAGCCAAACAGCAAGATTTATTAAAGCACAGTGCATTCTGGAGTGGGAACGGGTCTATCTCCACGAGTGGAGTTTTTAACACCACCCCTGTTTCCCTTCCTCCTGGTCCCTATCTAACAATAGATGGTGAGATGGATGTGTCATGGGAGAGACAGAAGGGAGAATAGTTTATTGTCAGAAGGTGGGAAGCACGTGGCGTCAGTACATAGCTCAGTGCCCTTTGGAGACATCCATGTGAGCTCGTTAGCACAGTTAGTGCAGCTCTGCTGTCTGGAGTGGGCCGTCGCTTTCCTACGGGACCTCAGGAAGTAGCCATATCATCTTTCTGTGCCTGTGCCACCTACATCTGTGTCTGTAGCCTTAGCTGCATGGAAGGTAGAGTAAATAATTTATAATCATAAGGGTCACCCAAACTTATATCAATATAAAATAGCATGCAGTTTTCTCTGTTTAAGAAGGCTAGAAGTACATAGTACATTTTTTAAAGGTTTCTGATTTTAAAAATACTTAGGCCAAGCATGGTGGCTCATGCCTGTAATCCTAGCACATTGGGAGGCCAAGGCAGGAGGATCACTTGATGCCAGGAGTTTGAGACCAGCCTAGGCAACATAGTGAAACCCCATCTCTACAAAACATAAAAATATAAAAAAATGAGCTGAGTGTGGTGACATGTGCCTATAGTCCCAGCTACTCAGGAGGCTGAGACAGGAAGATCACTTGATCCCAGGGGTTTAAGGCTGCAGTGAGCTATGATTGTGCCACTGCACTCCAGTCTGGGTGACAGAATGAGACCCTGCCTCTAAAAAAAAGAAAAAAATTATATATATATGTATTTAATATAGACACTCAGTAAGGAAAACAAAACAGGAACACACGAAGTCTCTGATGCATTGGGACACATCTGTAACCTCAAGCTGCAAAAAATAAAGATAGAAAGTAAATAGATGTAAGAGGGTAGTGATGTCAAATTTGGACTAATTCATGTATTTTTGTGTGATTAACCCAGCCCACATGCCTGCAGTATTTTGCTTCTCTACTTCTATCATTTCATCTCCAGGCCAATTGGAAAATTTTTTCCCAAGTACAATTTTCCAAACCATCACATCAAATATACCCTTAAAATAGGAATAAATAATTAGCTCTTTCTCGATATCAATTAAAGTTCTGTCAGAGGAAGCTATTGATCCAATCTTCTGTGATCTGATCTTGCTGAGCAAACATGAAACATAACTTTTGACCTCTGGCTTCCTGCATGTTTCCTCTTGGGTGCCAGCCTCCAGTTTTCTATTTTAATTTAATCCTTTTATACTGACGATAAAAAGCTCCTACCATTTACTTCCCCTCTAGAGCCCGTACTGTTTATTTCAGAATTGTAACAAATTAAGCTTGTATTTCCTATTTACACAAAAATTATTCCACTAATTCCTTTTAAGCCAATGTATGTATAATAGAACACACCAAAAAGTGCTAAAGAATGTCAATCATGGGCAACACCACTAGGCTCAATGACCACTGATTTCATCCTCCCTCTCCTACATTTTTTCCTATAGTCCTTGTGCATCAATGACCTGGACTATTTAATCCCCTCATCCCAGGTTAACCTTTCTTTGGGTTGCAGAAGATGCTTCTGTCACTCAGTACGTGAGGATAAAAAGGAATTTTAACTGTTGAACCCTTGCAGCTTCTTTAATGAGTCTGGCTGATCTTTAACCCAGGAAATTGGCGGTCCATCTGTTCAAGAGGAGCCCAACTCCTGCAAATGGTTGGCTCTCATCACAGACGGCATTCTAACACACAGCCTCCATCTGGTCACTGCTGCTCGCTAATCTAAAAAGAGACTTGGGGAGGTGGGGGAGAGTGACATTTCCAGTTAACAGTAATTATTTCTAAAAGCTCTCAGCTTCTTCTCATGGTTCCTCCTCCTCTGACACCTCCATTTCCCACAGAGGACTTTTAGAAAGTGAGGTTATCAATAGACTCTTCAGATTATTTATAAGAAAGATATTCTTTTGCTCGACTTCCTCTGTTAGGCAACTTT
Organism: Avahi laniger; assembly: GCA_963575035.1. Classification (NCBI taxonomy): domain Eukaryota; kingdom Metazoa; phylum Chordata; class Mammalia; order Primates; family Indriidae; genus Avahi; species Avahi laniger. Next base: position 48,607 of record CAUYSK010046750.1, read on the forward strand.
GGTTTTGTTTTTTGATTGTTTTTACCCCTCCTGGTTGTTGTGGGTTCCAGCTCCAGCTGTTCCTCGGTGCATCGCTCGCATCTGCAGCACATGTGGTGAAGCAGCAGTCCCACCAGGCCCGCATCTGACCCACTGCCCATCCTCTCCAGTGGTTTTATCTGTTCTGGTGTTTGATAGCAGCACATGGAAATTCATGATGCATCTGTCAACTTTGATTACCATGGATAAAATTGTTGGATTCCCCCCCTCATGGTCATGAACATTTTGAAGCTCAGTCATATGTCAAGGAAGGATTGTCGTTAATGGCACTGCTTTTGCTAATCTAAATCAGGAGAGCACTCTTTCCCTTACTGGTTTTCCATGCAAATGAATGAGGAAGGTTGTAGAGACTTGTCTGGAATAACTTATATACCATCCTGCCTATAAACAGATGGTTTCTTTAGATTCCTTCCCATCAGTGTCCTTCTTGGGACGATAAAGGCTATTCTGAAGCTGGGGACAGCTTCAACAGATGATAGATCATAGTGAATGCAAGTTAAGGCAAGGCTTCTTCTGCAAGAAGCAGTTTCTCCTGATCCATGCAAAACACAATAAAATTCTGAAGTTCAGGTTTCAGTTCAGTGGTAATTAACAATGAATTCTACCACAAAGACCTTACTTACCACACACTGTTATATTAATTAAGCCTTGAAGTACCCACGCCATGAATCACCATGGTATAATCAATGCTAAAATTTTAAACAAAAATAGCCCTTTCTGCTCCATGTTGGCGTTGCAAATCTAAACACTGTAACAGCTAAAAGGGGAATTTGTGAGAAATGTGTCCTTAGATTAAAGCTCAGGAAGCCTAACTGTGAAGGTCCCAAGGTGCTAAAAATATTCTGACACTTAAGAATGAGTGTTGCCGGACTTTGCAGAGCTCAGTTATGAAAGCCGGAGCCCAATTTAGAAGATTCTGCCTTTCACGTGTCTTATGTGGCCATGAACATTTGTCTTTGAACACATAAGCATATATACACTGGGTGTTGGGGAAAACATCAATGCATTTTCAAATACCATCTGAAAGGCATCTCAGGATAAAATGTTTCCACTGCTTCATCATTCATCCCCTGCGGTGGCCATCCACTGCATGGAGATGTGGTCCATTGTTTTCTTTATCACAAAGGTGTTGGAAGGAGCTTCGTGCTTGCATAGACATGGGTTCAAATGCTGATTCTTTCATTGATTGTTTCTGTGATCTTGAATAAGTTTCAGATGATGACTAAAGAGTCCGACGTTAATGGAGGTGAGAAATGTGGTTGATAAACAATAGTGGCTGTGGTAGCAGAATGATGGCCCCCAAAGACGTCCACAGCCTAATCCTCAGAACCTGTGGCAAAAGTAACTTTGCAGATGAGATTAAATTAAGGACGTTAAGATGGGGAAATGATTATCCTTGGTTCTCCAGGTGGGCTCAAGCTAGCATCATGGGTCTTTAAAATCAGAGAACCTTTCTTGTCTGAGTTCACAGCCAGAGAGAGTTGCAATTTTGGAAGAACAGTCAGTGAGATTCAACATTGCTGGCTTTGAAGATGGAAAAAATGGGCCATAAGCCAAGGAATTTAAATGGCCCCTACATACTGGAAAAGCAAAGAAACAGATTTTTCCCTAGAGTTTCCCAAAAGTAATACAGCCCTGCCAACACCCAGCGAGGCGTGTGTCAGACATAGGACGTACAGAACTATAAAATACTAAATTTGTATTGTTTTAAGCAGCTGCATTTGTGATAATTTGTTATGGCAGCAGTAGAAAACTAATGGAGTAGGAATTCCAGGTGGAGGGGATGGAGACCCCAAAGTCAAGAGTCGATTCAACCGCTTAATTCAGCAAACATTTATTTGGTGCTATTTACTTGTAAGGCCCTTTTCTACAAAGATGAGGAGATATGCTGCTGGCTGTGGCCTGTATGAAAACATCTCCAGTACTCAGAATATGGTAAGCACCCCAAGAAGTAAATTTAAGCAGGGAGAAGGATTGCCTCTTTGGGGCATACAACTCAATTTTTAATGTTTTTTTCCCAGTTAGTATTTTATGCTGACTTTGTAGAAGGAGTAGAAGATTTCCAAGCAGAGATAGGTGGGAAGAGAGTATTCAGGGTGGGATATATGGAAGCCCCTGGGCCACTAGGTTCAAATCAAGGAAGAGAATAACCTTGTCAGGTCTGGCTGGGCAGGAAATGAGTTCAGTGTTTCCCAAATGCTGGTCCACAACAAACTCTTCAGCAGTGTTTTCTGAGAAATGAGAAAAACAGGAACAATGTAGTCTTTCAATAAAGCTAAATTCTTTTCATTTAAATTTCTTTCTTTTATCCTGAGATTTGCTCATTTCTACTTTTTTGGTATTAAAATTCCCTTTATTTAACAAAATAATAGTGTGATAGTTGTTGTTGCTGTTGTTGTTATTAAAATATTCTTAGCCGGCAAAATAAAAAGTTGGCAACCTTATGTCAGTTTTGCGTGGATGTGGTGGGGTGGAGAGGGGCTTCCTGACCCAGGAAATGTCACAGTCAGGAGAAGGCAGAGTATTTTAGCAAGGGGTGAGCTGGAGGGAATAATTGGAGATAATGAGACCCAGCCGGAGAGTTGGAGGGGCTAGATTTTTGCAGTGTTTACTGCCGTACTAGGCGTTTGGGCTTTAATCTCTTGATAGTATAGAGAGTCAATGAATGTATTTGAAAATTCATTCAGTGACATTCAGTGATGTCTTCTAGGCTTTGCGCAGGATATAGAAAAATTAATGCAGTGTGATATGAGAATGAGAAGGTAACCCACCTTACTTGGCTAACGTCCATAGAGGAAAGTAATAAAAAAACTATATTCTTGAAGATGAGATGTGGTACTGAAAGTGTGGTTGGCAGGGGCACAGAAGAGTCTAGAGCAGTGGTTCTCAACCAAGCCTGTTTTTGCCCCTCAGGTTACAGGGACATTTGGCCATAGCTGGAGACATTTTTGATTGTCATCACTAGGTTGGGGTGCTACTGGCATTCAGTGGGTACAGGTCATCCCACAATGCACAGAACAGCCCCACACAACAAAGAATTATCTGGTCCCAAATGTTGGTAGCGTCAAGGTTGAGAAACACTGGTCTATAGAAAGTTAATTTTGATATAGTGAAATAACGTGGAACTGCTACACATTCTGGGGTAGAGAATTAGAAGATCAATACAATGCTTGAGGAAGGAAAGAAATGAACATTTATTAAATTTCTGTATATCACACATTCTCACAGTAAGTCCTATTTAACCAACACAACGATCCTGAGAGTTAGTTATTATCTCCTTCTTACAGATAAGGGAACAGGCCGGGGAAGTTTGGGATTGGCCTGCAATCAGTCAACAGCCAAGACCAGATTTGAAGCTAGCCCTGTTCCATTTAATGACTAAGGCTCGTCAGTTATCAGTGTTTCACTTCTGTCCATGCCCACTGCCACTGTCTTAATTCAAAGTTTTCATGTCTCTTTCCCAGGTTACAGAATTCAATAGACTCTTACCAGCTTTTTATTCATGCCTTTTCCCAATGACAGAAGGAGCTTTCTAAAGAGTACTTCTGACCTTACCACTTTTCTGCTTAAAACCCTATGGTGGATTAATAAAATGTGATATATGTATACCATGGAGTACTATTCAGCTGCAAGAAACAATGGTAATATAGCACCTCTTGTATTTCCTGGATAGAGCTGGAAACCATTCTACTAAGTGAAGTATCCCAAGAATGGAAAAACAAGCACCACAGGTACTCACCAGCAAATTGGTTTTAACTGATCAACACCTAAGTGCACATATAGGAATAACGTTCATCGGGCGTCGGGCAGATGCGGGGGAGGAGGGGATGGGTATATGCATACATAATGAGTGCGATGAACACCATCTGGGGGTTGGACACACTTCAAGCTCTGACTCGAGGGGGGTGTGAGGGCAATATACATAACCTAAACATTTGTACCCCCATAATATGCTGAAATAAAAAAAAAGAAAAAAAAAACCCTGTGGTGATTCCAGATGAGGTTCTGGCAGTTTCTCTACTTCCTTATGCTTGTGCTTGTTTTCCACGTAAGCACATCCTCCCCACAACTCACAGACACACATACACACACACCCTGGCTAACTCCTTCAGTCTCATCAAACTCACTTCCAGCAGGAAACTTCTCCCTGACGCTGAATCCAGTGCCCTTCCCATGTGCTCCTGTGGCACCTGGGCCTCTCATCCTTGCCTTTACCACCCATTGCATGAGTGGTTCCCTTACTTGTCTGTCTCTTCCACTAAAACGCAAGCAGCTTAAGGACAAGCACATAAATCCAATTGGTACCCTCAGCACTAGGCACATAGTAGGCACCAAATGATATACGTTGAGTGAGTGACTCCCATCATCACTGTGTCTGAACGATGAGTTGCATTCAATATTTCCCAGACACAGGAAGGCCAAACACAAGGCTGTTTTCTCCCCTGAGGCACAAGGTGAAGAGAATATTAAGGTTTTGGCCATGGGGCAGGAAAGGGAAGGTATGAAATACACTGCAGAAACAAGTCTGTATGGGACTTGGTGACAGATTGGCAGTGTGGGAGAGTGGAGCAAGATTACTGAAAAGTATTCTTAAGTGAGTAAGTGAATAGGCCCGGGATGCTAAGGTTGCTATAATATTAATATAGAAGCATGCTTCTATACTGCAAATTCTCAGTAAATGTTGAATGAATAAACTGGAATGATCTTTTTCTAAATTTGAGAGTCGTCTAAATCAAGCATGGATGGTATTTAAAGCCATGGAAATGGATAGGATCCCCTAGCGAGAAAGCCTAGCAAGGAAGAGAGCCGATGGCCAAGCCCAGGGAAACACCAGCAATTATAAGTCATTATAGGAGGAGGAGCCTGGGAAGGGGGCAAAAAAGCAGATACCAAAAGGTGAAAGAGAAACTGACAAAGTGAGAGCCAGGGGAAGACAGTGTTTGAATCCAGGAGAAGTGGGCATCTTAGTGCAGTGCTGCTGAGAGACTGACAAGTAAGGGCAGAGAAGGGCCCATTTCACTGAGCCTCCTTCCTGGTGAGTGGAAGTACCAGGAAGTGCCACCAGGAAGAGAAGCAGAGATGACTCTCAAAACAGGAGGTGGCATGTTTTTGTTGTTGTTGTGTTTGTTTGCTTGTTTAGAGACAGGGTCTTGCTCTGTCACCCAGGCTGGAGTGCAGTGACGCAATCATAGCCCACTGCAGCCTCGAACTCCTGGGCTCCAGTGATCCTCCTGCCTTGGCTTAACCAAAGTGCGGCTTGGATTTTTGAGGCCCCAGTTCCTGGACCTGGTCCTAAAAGTGTTTCCTGTCCCAGGGAGTCCTGGTCCTGAAAGTGTTTTCATTCCTTACACAACTTTGACTTTGTTTCCCTAAGCAAGATAAGGCAACACAGCTGATGAAGATTAAAGCCCTCCACTTGTCTTAAGGCACCAGCCAATGGCTTACTTCACAACCTTAAGGGATGGGCCAATGAGCAGTGGTCCCATCGTCTAATGAACAGAAGCAGGTGTGGGAACTGCTATTGAAAAACCTGAGACCTTGTCACAGACTAGGGCTGTTCTTTGAGCCTCCCTAAATTAGTCCTGTACAGAATATGCTCTGAGACCCAATTTTATTGCTCCACCTTGCCCAAAACGGAATCTTGGCTAAGAGACCATGAACAGACAAGTCCTGGTTCTCACTAAGGCAGCCATTGCCCTCACTTCCTCCCGGACACACCATCCCAGGTGAGAGGCTGCTAGAACCACCCAGTGCATAGAAGAGTGGGAGCGAGGAGACAGTTGGTGTTCCTTTTTCATCTACTTTGCCCAGTGCAAGGGCCCTTTAAAAAAAAAAATGCCTGGTATTAGGAGTTTTCAACTCATTCGACCTACAAAAGTGAGTGCTTGATTTTAATTCTTCTAGCTAACCTAGGTGCCATTCAGAGCAAATGGAAATTGATGTAATATAATCCAAATGCTTTATGGTCATAAACTATCACTGTAAGTGGAATTTCAGTCCCTTTCCATAGTTATTGCAATGAATTTTAAGATCCCATTTTTAGAGAATAAAAGTAACTCCAATAGTAAACACACATTTATAGGTTTGGTTAAAATTTTGTCTGGCCCATGGCCTTCTCAGGATATAAGCTAACCATGTAGCACAAGACTCATTGTGTAACAAGCGATTAGGCAAACAAGCATAAGATTCTAATTTACCTTCACAAAGACAGAAATTTGGAACATTATAGGGTCAGATGCATTTTGATGAGACATCTGTTGTCCTCTCCCTTAGAAATGTAACATTTTCTTTTTCCATTAACCCCAAGCCTTGAAGTCATTTCTCTCTCAGCTCTTTCTAGGACAACCGGGACTTTTCACTGAGAAATGATAAGTGAGCACAGCTCAGCATCAGTGATGAGGTCTGTAGACAAAGACAGGAAGAGTCCGTCCCATAGGTCGGTTCCCCTCCACTCAGTCCTTGACCATGCATCTCTATATATCTGCAAAATGATTTCTGAAGAAAAGGGTGTATTTTTATATGGTAAGTAAAAAATGATTTGGGGAAAAGGAGCATGAAATTGTGGCATTCTTTAAGATTACAAGTCCTCTTCCTTTCCCCTCACCAGAAGTGGAGCTGTTATGAAACAGACTCTAGGGAAACAAAGAAGTATCTTTTAGCCTTTTGTGAAAGTATCTGGCTTAGTTGAGGACAGTGTCAGTTAAGCTTCAAATTTAGGATTTCTGGATTAGGTGCATTAGATAAAACCTGGCAGTTTGTTCATCAGGATTTATGCTGAAATGGATATTGCATCATTTCATCTTGAATTCAAGACTTTCTGTCTTTTTCCTCCCTAATAAGCTCTCAAATCATTTTTACCTTTGAAAGTTGTCCAGTTTCTTCTTTGGTTTGATTAGGGCCAACTGAATAATATGAAAATCATTCCCACTTACCTTATTCCTGTAAATGACATGCTTCTGCACAATCATTACCTTTGTATTCTCATCTTTCTCTGGCTTTGTTATTTGTCACTGAAGAGAGAAGACTGAATACCAGATAAGCCTTACCATATGGTATCAGCCCAGCCCTGCTACCTGGTTTGGTTTTTGTTTTTGTTTTTGTTTTTTGACTTCTGAGTAGCCTGTTCTGGACCTCCTCTCTAATGTCCACACCTGCCAATTCCCGTCTCCCAGAATTACTCCCAGATTCTAACACTCATCTAGTACTGGCCTCTAGGGAATGTCCAAATCTTGTTACTGGCAGCTCATCTGCATCTTAGCCTGCTGGCTTGGAGTACAGCATGAAGAGGGGCTCTAATCCCTCACGGGCTTTCCTCCAGGTGAGTTTGTCCTGGTGGGCTCTAGTAGAGCACTGTGTAATCCACCACCTCCTCTCCAATTGTTATGGGCAGCCCCCTGAGATGCTTTGGTGTCGAGGCCCAGGACTCAGTCTAGGCATTTGCATTCTTCCAACCAGCAGCTCCTTCCTAACACCCTTCATAGGCTCCCATAATTGGAGCTTGCTGCATTAGCAAATCTATCTGAAAAGTTGAAGAGCAAGAAGTCTAGTCTGTCAGTCCTCATGAGTCAGCCTCCCACTCGCGCCAAGCTTTCCAAATGAAGCGTTGCAAACTGAGCTGTGCAAGCAGCCAAGCCAAGCATCTCTCTTCTGCTCGGGACAGGGAGGCATTTTTCCTTTCTTTCTCTGCTTGTGTAAAAATCTTCAAACACTGAAATGTAAAGGATTGTTGGCTACCCACTGTGAGCTGAAGATCTTACAAAGGAAAGTTGGCAAAAAAAAAAAAAAACCCTGAAAAACAAACAAAAGAAGAACTGGAAAACAAAACAAAAAAAAAACCAAAGGAGGAAATTTCGGCTGGTATCAGCAAACTTTTTTTTTGTTTCAGTGGCTGCTTCTGAGCTATTGAGCCATGTGACATAATGACATAAATGTTTTAACTAACTTTCTGACAAGAATGTATTAAATGGATCTTTAATGAATATATGCTGTTTGCAGCTTGACTTTGAAAGAAATATCCCAGGGAAGCAACCATGGAATTTGATTTAACACCTCATTTGTAGTTTGTATTTAATTGTATATTCTAGTGGAAATACATGAATCCCTAACAAAACATTTAATCTAGCACCTTTGGATAAGTGAACTAATTTATCTTTGAAATTCCCTTGATTTGTAGCCAAGACTCATTGCCAGCTACTTATTAACCAACATTGTATAGTGAAGATTCCTAAAACACTGGATAACAAATGTAACTTTGTAGGGAAAAAAAACAAGGCACTCAAAGGAAAGTCACATAATGAAACCGATAATTGATATGAAGACTGCTCTCTTAACCAATGAATCCCTGACTGTAATGTAAGCAACAATGTAAATTTCACTCATTGTAGTACAAATTGTTAGTATTGGCTACTGTTTTGAATATAACACCTCGAATTAGAGATTCATAATACCGACAGAAAATCACATAGAGAGCTCATCACTGATAATACATTTTTAGATCCTCCAGAGACTGCATAACTGAGTTATGAGAGCTCTTGCTTTGGAATTGGAGACCTGGGTTCAGATCCCTGCTCCATGGTCTGCACTCAGAAAGCTCTGTGCCTTTGATCATTTATCTGAACCTCAGTTTTCTCTTCTGTAGAATGAGAATGATAATCTGCACCTACCTCTCACAGTTTTGAGGGGATTTAGGAGAAAGTGTAAAGTTTCTGGCACAACTGTTAAGGAGAACTCACCATATGGTGGTTTTAAATATGTATAATTTTCACAGGTTAATCTCCCTGCTTCCAGGTGAAATTAATTTATTCACCTGTCAGTGAAGATGGTTACATTGATTACTCCAAAATATTCGAGGAATATAGTGCAGTTCTTTTTTAATAGTGTATTCCAGGGATTTGAATTTGGGCTTGGGAGCATGAAAACTGTAAAGAGTATGAATGATCAATAGTGATATGGTCCAGGTTTTTCCTTCAAGGTTGCCTTCTGAATATAAAAGCCATTTTCAGCTCGGTGTGGTGGCTCACGCCTGTAATCCTAGCACTCTGGGAGGCTGAGGCAGGAGGATTGCTTGAGCTCAGGAGTTCAAGAACAGCCTGAGCAAGAGTGAGACCCCATCTTTATTAAAAACAGAAAAATTAGCCAGGTGGTACGTACCTGTAGTCTCAGCTACTCGGGAGGCTGAGGCAGGAGGATGACTTGAGCCCAGGAGTTTGAGGTTGCAGTGAGCTAGAATGACTCCATTGCACTCTACCTGGAGTGACAGAGTGAGACTTGTCTTAAAAAAAAAAGGAAAAAAGCCATTTTCATGCATGTGTATCCTATGTAAGTCATGATTTTGATGATAGTAAAGGTAGACAGTGTTCTCCAGCTGTTCAAAGGGCCACGTTTCTGTACATTATTCCCAGGTTTCAAAAACTTGCAGACAGCACATCAGCCCACCACTTCATGGCCCTTCCTGATAGCATAGGAGGACATGAGGAAAAGTCAGAGAATGAAATGGAGATTTATACTCTTCCAAGTTCCAGGGGCCAGAGCAGCTTTCAGAAGGAATATTTGGGCTGGCTCTCCTCAGTTTTCATTTTTATCAAATGTGTCTAATGAAAAGTAATAAGACAACCAGCTACAGTTTCAAAATTTTGGGAAAAAAAATCTTTTCACTTGTTCTCACAGGAAATATCAGCAAGTACAAGTTAAATCCCAGCTATTCCAAGTCTGGAAAAAAGTGGTATACTATAACATGATTTTTCAGACATACAAAGTGTATCTAGGCTAATGTGACAATATATATAATTAATACTTAAAGATTAAAAGTTCAACACATATTTAAAGTGTTATTTTATCCTAATCAGTCTTTTTGTCCTACATTTAAACTAAATATGAAGTAAAATGTCTGAAGCTGATAATTCTTTAACTATGAAATTTTCTTTCAAATAATTAATGCAGTTTTCCTCTCAGTCTTGATTTCTTATTTTATCTTATACACTTATTCTCCAGTTGCATGTGTGTACATGAGCACACAAATAGTTCTGTGTTAAATAAAATGAAAATAGGAGAGGAAAAGCAGCAAATGGAGAGTTCATTCAAATATCAATATGTATAATATACATGTATCCCAAACTGTTAAAAAAAAAAAAAACCTGTAGGGATTCTTAAAATTAAATGGAATACAGTTACAATATTTCATCTGTAATGGTTTGCTGGAGAAAGCTACCTTCTCTGAGTGTGCCAGTAAGAATCCCTGCCAAGGAGACTGTTGCTTGGCCAACCTTGGTGAGCCAGCCTAGGTGAGAGGCAAGGACAAGTGCCCACATCCCTGTCCTTTGTCTTTCTATCAAAGAGACACAAAGCAACAGTTCTCAGTCAATCAGGGCACAAGTACTAACAGCCAACAATGAACCAGCCCAGGGAGCATTTGAAGCAGCCGCCATTGTTCCTGCCTCAAGGACCTTTCAATCTGGCTGCCTACAAGAAGAGCATGACCATGGCTCAGTACATTTATTTTAAATGTTTGATAGAATTGCATAGCCCTTAAAGGATTTTTAGAGCAGAAATTCTGAGTCACGAAATGTTTGGGAGAAATGGACTTTACTTCAACTTTGAAGAATCCAGGAGTTGAGCTTGTGGAGAAAGGACCCTCTATAGGTTGAGTTGAGAATTAACAAAATCTGTACAGGAAGTAATGAGGGAACCTGGTACACTGGTGGAGAAAAGAGTAAATAGCAAATACGACTTAAAAACTAATGTGGAAGTTCACACTTGGTGCAGGAATCCAGGTGGGCTGCTGAGGATTCTGGATCAGGAAAGAGACTAATAGCACATACTTTATAGTCCTTCCTCTTCCGTGATTGATGTGTAATACACAACACATATGAGTTACACGTACATATCTCATTTAGTCCTCACTACAATCCCATGAAATAGGTGCTGTGATAATCCCCATTTCACAAATGAAGACATTCAAGGGCAGAGAGGGTAAGTAAACAGTCCTGGGTTGCACAGCTGACATGTGATGAGTTGGGATTTAAATCCAGGCGGTCAGCTCTAGAGAGTACTTTCTACCACTACATTATAGTGTTCTTGAAGGGAAGTGCCGGAAGGAACGTTCAGTGTGATTTTCTGTCATTGAGCTCAGCTTAGTGTAAAGGAATGAGTAGGAAATTGGTCCAGGAGACCCGAGGAGTGTTGATAAGAGTGATGCTGTGCATGTGAGGTCTCAGTCTCCTGCCACATAAAATGTAGCTGGAAATGTTTTTTTTAACATTCGTCAGTGCTAGACTCATGGTGAATATTATTGATTGGCACAAATAATCATAATTGACTAAAATAGGGCTAGGGGAGTCACTAGCCTAGTATTTTTTAGGGTACACTTTTTCAGGCATATTTCCTCCCTTATGTGTATACAATACAATATAATTTGGTGTGTACATCCTCTACCCAAACATGTGTTGCAGTGGTGGGAACCCACAAGGGACATTGCTGTCAGGATTTTGCTTTTATCATTGGCAGGTAATGAGGAAGAAGAGATGAGATTAGACAACAAAAATTATAACAGCTTTGAGTAATGTGAAGATGTCTATTACGAGTGTGGTAACTTTTGCTTAGCTTCCATATTCCTGCATTTATCCAAGAACCGTGATTATTTATAATTGAACTTATTATGTCGGGTGGACACTGGGGTTGTATTGATGAGTGGCAGGACCCCTGCCCTTCTGAAGCTCACAGAAGGAGGACGGAGGTGTTAACCAATAAATATGACAAATATGCTGTATCATAGACATGTAAAGGTACAACAGAAGCCAAAGGGAAAGGCCATTTGTGTGATATTAGTCAGGGTTCTCTAGAGAAACATAACCAATAGGATGTGATTGACTTATTTTAAGGAATTGGCTCACACAGTTATGGAGGGTGACAAATCCAGAATCTGCAGGGTGGGCCAGCAGGCTAGAGACTCACGGAAGAGCCAGTGTTGCGGTTTGAATCTAAAGGCAGCCTGCTACAGAACTCCTTCTTGCTCAGGGGAGATCAGTCTCTGTTCTGTTAAGGCTTTGAACCGAAGGGCAATCTGCTTTACTCAAAGTCCACGGATTTCAGTGTTAATCATATTCAAAAACACCCTCACAGAAACATCCAGAAGAGTATCTGACCAAATATCTGGGCACCATGAATCAGCTAAGTTGACACATAAAGTTAAACATGACAGCAATAGTTTTTGCCACAGGAAGAAGAATAGGGGGAGGGCCAGGGCTGTCAGATGGTGGTGCAATGACAGTTCAGGGGTGAGGAAGAGTCTGCAGGCAATGCAGGAAAGGCCACCCCCTCCAAAGGCGTACCACTGCATCACGAGTCATTTGAAGGACCACAGAGTAAGTGGGGGGTGGAGAGGTGTAGAAGAGAAGCTGGAAATTTAATCACTGGCCAGAAAATGAAGAGCCCTGATTGTGCGACAAAGGGGTTTTGCACTATTTCCCAAAGGCCGTGATGACTCACTGGGGTTTTCAACAGCAGAGTATCCTGGTCAGCTGTGCACGTTAGGAAGGTCATGCTGACCTCTGTTCTCACAAAACAGCATAACATTACCAGCTCTATTGAAACCTGTGAAAATGATTTAAGTTTCTTAGAGAAGAGATAGAATAGAGGAATATAGCATTATTTTTATGATTTTTTAAACACCAGGAATTTATTCTAGATTTTCCTTTAAAGTTATTTGTGTAAGAATTTATAGTTGCCCTTGATACTTCTCTTTTTCAACTACATACTTCATAAAGAAGAACGAAATCCCTTCAAAAAATCTTCTTATCTTCCAAACAGTATGAAAGCCTCTCAAAATTTTCCAGAGCTCTCCCTGCTCACTCTCTCTCACCGGGTTATATTTAGCTCAGCCATAGACCTTGACCTTTTCAATAGACTGCACGACGCAATGCACTAATCGGAACGTTTCTTAATAGACTTGAATGAGGTTTGTGGCCCCAGCCCCAGCTTTGTTCCCTTCCCCCGCCACATACACACTCATTCATGTTTGGGAGCGCTTCGGAAAATAGCAATTAAGTTGGTCCAGGATAAGACAGATGTTTTGTAATTTTGCTAACAAAATAGGTTTTAAATAGGCTTTATTTCTTTGAGCTTAAAGGAAGCATGAATTTGCATTTCTTTCTTTTTGGGAAATTTTTCTTTCTGTTTGAATAATGTTGGCATGCTTCCAGTTGCTGTAAACCTCACCTAGGATAGTTCTCCTTGGGTTCTCTTTCTCAGTTGTGGTTTGGAGGGGAGGCAAGATCTGTATGCAAAGACTGACCTGCAAGGGTGTGATGCTCTTCTTAGGAACATTAACCCTGCTCTCTTTTCTGTCCCTCCTTTGGCTGCCTCTGCTTCTGTGGATTTATTTTCCTCAGTGAGGCCTCTATCACGTTGTCAAGGTACTTTTAATGCAGAATAAAGTCTATTGACAAATATCTTTACTATATTATTTACTGTAGTATTAACAGTAATACTAATTACAGTGTTGATGACAGAATGGGAAACGAGGCATGCTCTCCCAGTCCGTGACAACAACCACTCAAAATGATTAACCTAAACTTGGCAATCCTATTTAAAATAAAAGTATTCATGATTCTTAGAAATAAATATGGAAGAAAACTGAATAATCAGGGGAAATGCTGGATAGTTCTCCCAGAGAGGAGTGGGAGAACAGGAAGACAGACTCCTTTGAAAGCCCATCAGTCTACAAGAGGAGATTCTTTTCAGCAATTCAGCCCGCTGGCCATTTGTTTCATGCTGTGCTCTGCTCATCGGCCGACCTCTTCTCTCCAGTGTTACGGCCTAGCACCTCCCACCTGCTTCTGTGCAGTACTGCCTTAAACCTTGTTGGCCCTTGTTCAGGGAGGTGGCCTGGCTGGATTTGAACCCCAGCATCTCTACTTACTATTAATAGCTATATGCCTTGGGCAAGTTACTTAATCTGCGTGTGCCTCAATTCCTAATCTGTAAAAGCCTGCCTAGACCAGAGCCCTAGGGTATAAAGGCCACAGGGCTTAAAATAGTCCACAGCAGCATCAAAGAGACATCAGGCAGCACCCAGCAAGCAAGGAGAGAACAAAGTCATCAAGATATGCAGGAAGCAACACTCGTAGCAAGGCAGGGGCCAAGTGGCCAGATTCAGGCAGGTCAGAACCATGGACAGCACCTTTCTGATAGTAAGGAGTGATTGCTTTCTGACTTACTGCTGTAGGGATTTTGTCCTGATTGATTAAAACTCACCACATTTTCAAGAAGACTAGAGTATCACCCTGCCTTTGGTTGGGCTGTTTGAGATCTTCTCACCTGAATGAGATATTGTTGAGGGTCCTATGAGAAGGATTTATGTTTCCTAGGGGTGGGATATAAAATGGGAAGGCCTCTCTTACTCCCTCCAGGATAATCTCCTTTGATACTCAAACAATAGGGATCTGGATCAGAGTTGGAGCTTTAACAGGAACAAATTCAGTTCTTGGTCATTTCTGAGAAAGTGCATATATTACCTGTAATTAATCCCTTTTATAAAATTTGTATGTATGTAGATTTTATAATTGAAATATCTTTAAGAACAGCAGGTTTTTAAAACTTGTTGATTGTAATCTAGTGAAGCCAGTGAAGAAAATCACTATATCCTAATTTTACTCTTTTTTAATTTTTTTTATTTTTTTTTATATCAGCATAATATGGGGGTACAGATGTTTAGGTTACGTGTGTTGCCCTTGCCCCCCCTCCCCCCCTCAGTCCAGGTTTCAAATATGTCCATCCCATTGCGTGGTGAGCATTGCACTCTTTGTGTACACATATACCCGTTCCCTCCTCCCCCTTCCCCCTCCCCCCTGTCCAATATCTAATAGATGTAATTCTTATATGTGCACTTATGTGTTGATCCGTTAATACCAATTTGATGGTGAGTACATGTGGTGTTTATTTTTCCATTCTTGGGATACCTCGCTTAGTAGTATGTGTTCTAGCCCTTTCCAGGAGTATATAAGAGGTGCTATGTCACCATTATTTCTTAAAGCTGAATAGTACTCCATGGTATACATATACCACAGTTTATTAATCCACTCATGTATTGATGGACACTTGGGTTGTCTCCACAGCTAACCGAATTCCGGTGCTTATTAAGAAAATAATCCACTGTGATCAAGTGGGCTTCATTCCAGAGATGCAGAGATGGTTCAATATACAGAAATCTATAAATGTAATTCACCACATAAACAGAAGCAAAAGCAAAAACCATATGATACTCTCAATCGATGCAGAAAAGGCATTTGACAAAATTCAACACCCTTTTATGATAAAAACGCTTAACAAAATAGGCATAGACGGGACTTACCTAAAAATGATACAAGCCATTTATGACAAACCCACAGCCAACATCATACTGAATAGGGAAAAACTGAAAGCATTCCCACTTAGAACTGGAACCAGACAAGGTTGCCCACTATCTCCACTTCTATTCAACATAGTGCTGGAGGTTCTGGCCACAGCAATCAGGCAAGAGAGTGGAATTAAAGGCATTCGAATGGGAACAG
>CAUYSK010046752.1:0-12149 GCA_963575035.1 Avahi laniger
GGGACTAAAAGGAAGGAAACACTTAGGCCACTGGAGGACAACACTCCATGTACAGAGATAGATTGGAGCAAGGGACACATGGCAAAATAATAAGCCACTGCCAGCAACTGGAAATACCGCAGGTGTGCTTTCTCTTCCTCCATCATCCCTCCTTCCCTCTCTTCCTTCCTTCCTTCCTTCCTTCCTTCCTCTCGGAATTCCCACACACACTGGCTCCTCAAGAGCCATGAATCCGTGGGGCTTGTTTCAGATACCTTGGATTTAATAGACCGGCTTTGGATTGGATATTCAGTTCTGACCCACCAATTCCTTAAAACTGTGCTTCGGGCGTTTGTATCACTCCTTCAGCCTTTGGAACACTACAGAGGGGTGGAAGTGCCAAATCCACATTGTCCGAAACTTGCCTTTAAGCCAGCGTGAAGTCTGAATGAGAGATTAGCTGCGTTATTTCTTCTATAGGCTCAGTACAATCACAAAAGAATAAAAAGTACCTTTGTGGGTGCCCCAATCCCACCATCAAATCATATTGCACTTTGAGTAGTAAGATGAGGAAAGTATTCCATTCTGCAGAGGTGGAGCATCTTTTGCTACAGGTGAGAATTAGCAAACTTTTGTTTAAAGATTCCGGTCCTAAAGCTACAGAGCTGGACTAGCCAGGAGGCCATGGGCCCATGTGGGGGGTGGGGAGGGGAAGAGAGAGAGAGAGAGAGAGAGAGAGAGAGAGAGAGAGAGAGAGAGAGAGAGAGAAACTGTGACTCTGGCCAGTCAGATGAGTAGAAAATATGTTGCCATCATTTTGCTATTCAGAAACAGCTAGTCCTCTGGAGGGGACAGCCTGTGGATTTCTGAGGACCATATTCTGGATATAGCTCCAGTTGGGGGTCCGCCAGTACTGAGTCCAGTTAGGTGACCCTCTATAACATGCCCAGAGCACACGCAGTTGCCCAGTAGTCAGTAGAGGACCAGCATCAGATAGAGCATCAAAGAACAGAAGGAGTGTATTGATAAGGGGTGGTCATAGTTGCAGACTAAGGATCATGCCACTGCCACATTTTGCTGGTGTCACGTAAGCCTCTCTCAGTTCATAAAAATCATCAACGTTATGATCAAACTGACACCTGCAGAACACTTGCTATGAGGCAGGCATTGTTCTAAGCACTTACACGTATGGTTTTATTGGATCTTCTACAACAACTTTACATAGACAAGAGAGGCACTAATATTCCCATTTTCCAGATGAGGAAACTGAGGCATAGAATGGCTAAGTAACTTGCCAGAATCAGGCAGTCCTGCAGCAACGGAGCTTCTTCCCCATCTGACCCCAGAGCCCAGCAGGCCGGTACTGACTGGCACTGGCCTCCCTCCATGCGGATAGTGGGAGCTTGGAGCTACATGCAATTTGATTTTAAAAAATAAAGAACTGCTATATTCCCTGCTCCTGAATGCTGGAGTGCAGTTTGTACCTGCTACACCAGCCCTGATGAGAGAGTGTGGGCTTTATTTGTAGAATCGGAGTGAGTTTGGGCATAGCTATCATGACAACAGACATTTTTAAGACGCAGAGAATCAGGTGAACAATAGCATGAGCTAAATGCAACGAACAATTACAAAATAAACAGAAGAGTTGGGCCCTTAACTTCAAGCTTAATCTAAGCAGAGGCACCAGAAAAACACACATCAAAAGGCTTAATAAAATACTCCAAAACAAGTCACTGCTGTGTAAAATATATACACTAATATATTGATAGCTCTTATTATCATCACTTGTTGAGTATCTACTATGTGCAGGCACGTAAATATTTCCTATGTGCTATGGTATTTGATCTTCACTTTTAGATGAGGAAATCAAGACCAGAGAGGTTAAGCGATTTGCTCACAATCACATAGCCAGCAAATGACAGAACCAGGTTTCAAGGCCAAATCTCTCTGATTCCATCACCTTCGTTTTTATCACCGTCCTTCAAAAGACTCACAGGGTAGTGCATTTTTAGATGTCACAAGAAATTGGTAAGATACAAATCTGCAACAGAGATAAACTTGAGATCAGCTTAGCATGGACTGGCAAAGCAGGGGGCACATTTGATAACTTAAAAAGTAAAATACTGTTACCCGTTAGCAGAGTCAAGGGGAAAAAGTGCATAAAATTAAAAAATAATAATAATAATAAAGAAAAACCAGGTAGGGAAGGACGAAGACATGTTGACCCTTGTTTCAACTTCTCTGGTTTCTTCCCCACAAAATCATTTAGGGAATAGAGAGACAATAACAGGAAAGCAAAGGCACTTAATCAGAGATTTTACAAACCACTAAATCAAAAGAGACTGTGAAATTCCGGCCCGGGGAAGCTAACAGTGAGATTAAGTGGATTAGTCTACTGTACAGGAATCCGGGGAATGCAGGCAGCATGTGCTTTTGCTGTGCATTACTCAGCAGCAACATTACGGTTTTACATCTCCCAGAAACATATGGGCATGTGCCCTTCTGCAAACCAGCAAGAAAGAGCAGCTCCTGGTGAGCTGCTTCCCCTGCGCCACGCCGTCTCGTTTCAGGACGCGGCAGAGACTGACATTTTATGGAGAGTTTGTGCAGGGAATGTGTTGGAAACAAAAAGGCAACCCAGCTAATTGTACCTATAATTTCTATACTTAGAGTACGATTCACTATGTTGTGGGGAGGGGAAGTAGCTAGAATTAGGAGTTCTGGCATCAATCTTTACAAAGAAAGAGAGAAAGGAGGCCTTCTGACGGTATAGCTTCCAAACTTCAGAGGCAGTTACTACCTTATGATGGTTGAGAAGAGTCCTTTCAAAGCTCCTCTCCTTTCGATGTGAACAGCACCAGCAGTGGCCTGTGGAATTAAACTCACAAAGCACACAGATTGCTAGTTTCCAGAAATCCACATCCAAACTCCAAAAACCTGGAGCCCTGGATAGATATATGTACAAACTATGACCTGCCGGAGTTAACGGTTGACACCGCAGTCTATAATAAATAATTAATATAGCCCTAGGAGACATAAAGCCAGCGACATGGTATCTCTCCTTTGGCTCTAAATGGAACACCAGATAACCTACTTTGAACAGTAATGTGTTCACAGTATGTGGGAATTAACGGCTCAATATAATAAGTACTATTGAATTTCCCATCTCCATGCAGATGAAGGCCAACTGCCACCAAAAACACAGTAATAACAGTAACTGAGTGATGAAAAAAGAAAAAAAAAAAAGAACCCCATTTTTTTTATTACAACCTTAAAAATGTTATAGGTTAAAATAATCTTAAAGGGTTTTAAAAAACAGCAATTAAATCTTTCCATTTCTGTTTTCCAAGACTGCAGCTGAGAAAACGAGGGCCTAAGAGCCATACGGTGCTAGCCTTGCTAATAACGCTCTGTGAAAAATCTCATTAATTCAGTCTGGCTCTTCAGATCAGCCGCTAAATCCTTGTATTGTCACTCATCCTCTGGCCTTTTCAGGATTTCCATAGCCTAACTAGCAGTATCTCCATGGAAACCAAGCAGTCCTGCTTTGCACATCCCGGAACTTTTTGTTCCTGACAAAGCTTGACAAATCACATGCAGCATGGAGAGTTTAACACAACGAACTAAATCCTGACCCGCACTTAGAAATGATAAACCCAAGCATACCAGCTTTATTATAAATGATTTCCTTACAAGATACTTAACCAAGCCGGTGAAATGCTGAACCAGACAAGTTTCAAGAACAAGGTGCTGGGGGGAGAAGGGAAAAGAAAAAAAAAAGGCAAATAAATAAATAAATAGATAAATAAGAACCCCAGGCGTGCTCGGCTGTAGGTTTTACCATCTCGTTTTCTGTCTAATGGACTTAAATTGAAAGCAACCGAAGGCGATAAAGAGAGAGAAGGATGCTGTTTCTGAAAAAGTCTTCCTTTTCCACCCTGAGTGAGAAAGTGAAATTCTAAATCCGTTCCCTCGTTTTTTCCTCACTCCTGCAGAGGATGGCAATCCACAGGTTTCCCTATCGCTGGTGACCACCTTCCGGCCGTGTAGGCTGGCCACTGGGACCACGGCTCCCAGCTCTGGGGGACCTGAAGGCATCGCTGGCTCTCGAAAGCGGGGCTGACCTCACTGTGGGGACAGGCTGAGCTCCCTCCAAGGGCAGTGAAAAGCATCCTTTCTCCTCTGCTCTTCCACTTTCTGGAAGCGAGATGAAGCCAGGCTTCAGGTACTCGCCGCAGGGGGTGCTGCTATTCCCAGAGGAAGGAACGTGCAAGTCTGGAACGAGGCATCCAGAAGCAGACGAGGGCCTGGCAGAGGCGCGAAGATTCTTGCCTTTGGACTTCACTTCTTCACCGAGCTGGTGTCCTAGGCCTGCCTGAGTCAGGTATGACGCCTTGCACGCCTATCCTCAGCCTCAGCCAGGCCGGAGAGCGAGGCAGCTGTGCAGGGGCAGGGCCCTTTGTGGCCTTTTCTGTCTCATGGAGGCTTTACCTGCCACTGCTGAGGCTGCCCCGGGGTAGATGGAGACGAGGACATCGAGTGACCCCGAGTTAGGGGTGACATAGGTAGGTGAGGGCACCTCCGTCCTTAGCCCCTCAGGCTCCCGTCTCCTTCTTGTCATCTCTGCAACACAGCAGGCCGGCAATGGTGAGGCATTGTACTGCCAACTTTTCAAACTTCATCTTTTCCCGGTGCCTCCACACCCCTGCAAACAGGCCGTGAGCACCTTGTCCCGGTGACCAGGTGCACCAGTGTGGGAAGGCTGGTCCTGGCTGCAAGTTACCCTTCAGGTCCCACCCCAAGTGGGACCTAGTGCCATTCAAAACCACCAGTAAAATCCCCTCATGCCTTTTGTTTGTGTACAGACCCCAACCTCTAATAACAGCAGTTGCCCACGAGTCCCCCTCCGCCACCCCGCCATGTGGGCCCTCTGTGGCAGGCCTCTCTAGGACCTATCTGTGGACTGATCTGTAATCAGTCCTTTAATTTTATATGGCTCTCCAAGTACAATTTCCACGGTGGCATTGGAGTGATCCTTAAAGACCCCCGAGGTGGACTTGCTTTCCCATTGATAGCACAGGCCTGTGACAAGAGAAGCCACGGAGGAGGGAGAGGAGGGCCCGAGAAATGCCACAAGTCCTCAACTTGATTCTGTCTCCTTGCCTGGGCTGGGCTCCACTTGGAATCACCCTAGGGATGTCTTCAAAGGCCTGAGACAACGTCTTCCTTCTGTGGTTCTTGGTGTCGAGACTGGCAGTGTTTTAGGGACGCCATAATACTCACGGCCTTGGCGACGCTTCGCCTTGACAAACCAGAGAGAACTAGACGGACCTCTGCACTGGCAGGAGCGTCTGACCCTCGTTACCCAAGATGTCACCAGCACAATGCTGCCCGGTTTTTAACAACAACCAGTCCTGGACACATTGTACATGGTCTACAAATACTTGCTGATTTACTGAATTGGTGCCCGTAAGATTCCACAGTTCCCTCTGATTCTTCAAAGCAAGAGTAAATGAAGCTTAGTCTCATTTCAGCCTTCAGTGAATGCTGCTGTGCGCTTTGCCTTTGAAAGTTGAAAACCCGTATGCCAATAATAATAATAATAATAGCAGTTAGCCGTTATCTGTACTTACTCTGTAACATCAGGCGTTCTTCTGAGTGTTTATTATACACATATATTAAATCCTTAAATCCTCATCACTATGATCTGGAGAAGATACTGTTATTATTACCTTCATTTTATCAGTGGAAATACTGAGGTCCAAAGAGTTTCACTAACTTGCTCAAATTCAGAGAACCGGGCTTCGAATCAAGGCAAACTCTAACGCTTACACATTTAACCACTGCCGGGTATGGTCCCTTGCTATACTGTCTATGCCTAGCGCCTCGGACCAGAACGTTCAGTTAACTGCAAAGTTAGCAAAGACTAAACGTTGCTCTGCACCAGGCACTGTTCTAACGTCACATGTTGGGCTTCATTCACTGTCAGGGTTGTACTATTATTCACATCCTTTTGTGGATGAAGAAACTGAGGCCCAGAGACATTAAGTAATTTGACCAAAGTCCTGTAACTGGTAAATGACAGAACCAGATTCTAACCCAAGCAGCATGGCTCTAGAAGCTTCTGCCAGCCAGTACCCCCATTTCTCTGGTCATTCCAGGCAACATGGAGAATAATGTTCCATGGAACCCTTATTCCAGGCAGACATTTTCTTCCATGCTCCCATGCAGCCCACCAGACAGCTTGGTATTATTATTTTTTTCCTTATGAGACTTTGGACTCCTTTTTCAGAGGTGTCCCAAACAAGTTGAGGCCCAGGGCAAGCCCATGGGAAGGGCTGCCCTTTCCCCTGGTCCCAGGAGGTCACACCTGAGTGAGCAAAGCCTCCTGTCCCCTCCCAGGGGACCCAGACTCAGAAAAGCGCCTCTCACGCTTACACACAGGGCTGACAGTGAGTTCAGCTGAGTCCCACTCTGAATGCGGACTCTGGAAGATCAGACAGCACTTACTGGGTACAGGGACAGTGCCAATGCTTAGGGACCTAAAATTAGACCTACCAGCTGTGTTTGGGGTTTGCAGGCACGTGCACGTCTGATCTGTTCTTGAGCACAGTGGGTATTAAAATATATATGAAACCTGCTTTCTGAAGTACAGGGAAAGCATGAAATTCTTACACCTTTTCTTTTATTTATTGTTTCTTTTCTGAGACTCTAACTTCTTCTTTATGGCCCAGGGAATGACATTTCCTCCTTGTCCACCTTCCCCTCTGGGCCGCTGCCTCAGAAGAACACATCAGCACTCACCCTTAAGAAACCCAGGCAGTCACCTGGAGACTAAGTACTGAGCGTGGCTCTCTGTTTCTGGGCCCAGCCTCCTCTGGAATACCCAGCCTGCTAGACTTAGCCAATGGGGTCCAAGGCTGAGCTCAAGGAGGTCCAAGAGCTGGTTCTTGGCCTAGGAGAGGATAGGGCTGGTCATGGCAGTGGGCCATGGAGGAGCAGACCTGGGGTTCACATCCCAGGCGAGCGCAAGCCAGGCACTAAGGCAGGTGTAGGGTGGGCAGCCTGACACAGCGGGCAGAGAGCAAGCATTGCACCCAAACAAAAGGGGCAGCCACAGAGGACTGGCAAGATGGAGGTGGGATTAGCAGGCAGTGCCTGGAAACATCCCCAGAGACATTTGATCCAAGAGAGTGAGAACTTTCTATAGCAGCAGCGTCCAGTAGAGCTTTCTGTGACAATGGAAATATAGCTGCACTGTGAGGTTGCCACTGGCCACTCGTGGTGGCACTGGAAATGTGGCTCGCGTGACTGAGGTACTGAATTTTAAATTTAATTCGATACTTTAAAATTTAAATTTAAATGGACACATACAGCTAGTGACTACCATACCGGACAGCGCAGTGCAAAGAGGAAGAAACTCGGCCAGCGTGGACATAAAATACCACAGGTTGGAATCCAATTCCTGGGGCAACGTTAGGTCCATGTCCCAGCTGCTTGTCTCCGTGCAGACCCACACCTAAACCACGCCAGCTGTGGCTGGCTTGCTGGCCTCTTTCCTGGCACCGCCCTGGGAAGATGTCTCCATTTTCTGTCTGTAGCCCTTTTCGGAACGACATAGCCCCCGCTGTAAGGAGATCCTTCCTGGCCCGAATTAAGTTACCTGCTAGGTATTAATATAAGCCCATTGCCTTAGGACAGCCTTCTGCGGTCCACACAGTCCTTCCTGCCTGAGGGTGATATCCTCATTTTGGTGGCACACACGTGCTTCTCCATTGCTGCCACTTCTCAGACCCCTCACATCCACCCCTCTGTTCCCAGACTTTTTTCTCTCTCATCTGGACCACTGAAGCCTCCTAACTCACTCCCCTAAGCCAACAACCATCAGCCCGAGTAATCTTTTAAACGTATGGATCGGAACCTCTCAGTTCTGTGCATTAAATCATTCAGGAGCCTCCCCTTGCACTCGATCCGGGTCTCTGCCTGCCTCCCAGTTGCTTCCTGGGCTGAGCCCTCTGTGGCTTCTGTTCAGTCCCTTCCTGTTTTGTCACCCTGGCTCTTCATTGTCTATGAAGGCCCTGAGGGCAGGGCCAAGATTTCAAGTGAATTTATAAAAACTTTTTCAATTTTTATCCTTATACAATTTTTTTCAAAACTAAAATAAAATGACAAAGAAAGCACAATAAAGCAATAGGCTATCGCTGGCACTGATCAGTCCTTAAATGAGGAATATGGTCCAGATGCAGTTTTCACCGACCACTCCTCACTCACTCCAGTCGCTCTAGAGTTTCAGCGTCCCACAGTTTCCCTGGGATGAAGACTAGGAAGAAGTTTCCTTGTTCCATGTCTATTCAAACATTTTGCACCTTCCTGACCTTCTGTCTTGAGGTCGTGGTTGTCCTCCAGCAGGTCCTGTCCCTTGGGGCTCGCTGTGGCCAAAAAGATAAAATCTTCTGTTTGATCAAGGTGGATGAATCTTTGGGAAGACCTGAATTAATAAAAATCCATGATGCCACAGGGATCTTCCAAACCCATCTTCAGACAGCTTCTGCTGTGCCTGCAGGGATTGGACACTTGGTCACAAAGGAGGATGGTGGGATACTCCACCAAATTCCACAACCCCCAGGCCCACGGAGCATCCTGAAGCCCAGGAGACCTCAGGGTCTCCCATAAGGCCCCGCCTCACAGCTCTCACCTTCCTCTGACTACCTCGAGGCCAGTGTTGGGGCTCGGTTGTGTCCCCCACCCCCAAATTCATGCCTTGAAGCCCAAACTCCCCACCCCAGTACTTCAGAATATGACCATACCTGAAGATAATTTCTTTAAGGAGATAATTAAGGTAAACTGAGGCCATATGGGTGAGCCCTAATCCAATATGACTGGTGTCCTTATGTAAACAAAAGGAGATGAGGACACAGATGCACACAGAGGGATGACCGGGTGACAATGCAAAGGCAGGACAGCCATCTACAAGCCCAGGAGAGAGGCCTCAGGAGAAACCAACCCTCACGACACCTTGACCTCAGGCTTCCAGCCTCCAGCCTGCGAGAAGGTAAATTCTGCTGTGTAGGTCCCAGCCTGGGTGCGTCATCACAGCCGCAGAGCAGAGGATGGCAGCGGCTTGCCCAGGCCTCTCCTCCACCCCGCACGCCCTTGCCTTCCTCCCCACCGACTCCTCCTGAGTGACTCTATCAGGAGCGACAAGACATTTGTGCATATCCCAATGAAAATTCTCAGGCGTGAGCAGGCACCCCGGAACACAAATTCACGTCTATTGGGATTTCCCACACGGGGATTCGCTGCAGGCAGGGAGTGGCTCACAGAAAGTCCCTTTGGCGCATCCAAACGCCCTTCTCTGTGCATGAGCAAGGTTTCAGGGTAAGCCTAGAGCAAGGTCAAAATCAATTTGCGGGTGGCCCAGGGGGCAAGAGACTGTGGGAACGTGTTTGAGCGTTAAATTGTCTTGGCGGAAAGGATGCCTGTGAGGAACACACCTTGTGCAGGTGTCCGTGGGGAGAGAGAGAAAGCACGGGAGGAGCAGATGGGGTCTGCTGCTGGCCTTATGTGGGCCCTTAGAGAGAGAGGGGCTGAGGGGATGGCCTCCCTGGGGACGCTGCTTCCAAGCCCAGGCGACGAAGTGGCAGACAAGTGAGGAGGGGCGTTTTCCGCATCTCTGATGTGCTGACCTGAAAGGAACACTATGCCACGTTGGCGGCACTTGGGTTTGATAGCCATGAGGACACTGGGAGATGTTACCCTGGGCGAGGAATCTGGAACTGTTTATAGAGCCACACGGTAGGCTCCCAGGGCTGCCCAGGTACAGCTGGGGAGGCTGGAGGTCTTGGGACCAGTGACATTCCATGTGCTGCTGCTGATGTGACCTCATCCCCTCACGCGTGTGGACCAGATGGGCCTGGCTCAGCTCATGCTGAATATTCAGAAGAATACTACGTTTTATGGGTTAGAATGTTCCTGTCACTCTTCTGATGAAATAGCAAACATCTTTCAAAGAAGGCTTAGAGTAATACAAAGTTTTCTATAACTTGAGTTAAGGAGACTGTGTTTTGATTACTTAAAAAGGCAGAGAAAACTCAGGGAACTACATCACATTTGGGGAGTGGACTGTTTCTTCTGTTTTGCTCAAATCATTTCTAATGAACCCCAGCAGGCGTGAGTGAGCTAAGAGGTCTCCAAATGTGATGTAGGTGTATTTGACAACCAGCAGGCTTCAACACATAGTCCTCAAAATAGGTTCTGTAAGAGGTTTTCACGGAGACCATAATGCCCCCTTCGTGGCTTTACTTGCTTTGCTGTCCAGCCTAGGCTCTAAGGTCCCTGGCCCCAGCCACTCTCTGCCTTTAGTACTCTTTAATGCCCTACACATCTGGCCTTTCCAAAAGTCCTGCTCAACAAACCCCACCCTTAGGCCAATTGGACAGTCCCCCACTTCCGTGCTGGTAGCTGCACTGCTGAGCATTGCCTGAGCCCATATCCCGAGCCCCGAAAAGTGCATGCCCCAGGTACTTATCCTGTGTGTCCAGCCTTCCCCTCACCACTGGCTCCTTCCCCAAAGCCTACAAGCATGCTCGAGACTCTCTTTTTGAGAAAATGGTCAACTTTTCCTTAGTTGTATAGCCTACACCTCTCCTTCCCCTAACACCAAGACCTATAGAGAAATTAGTCTGCATTGCCTCTCCCCGTCTTCGGCCATGGCATTCCGCTGTCCTGGACCACCTCTGACACACTACGGGACCTACCCTTCCCAGACAAAGGTTATTTGCTTATATTCTACATCTAACAGAATTTTTCTTCAGGTTACATTTTATTTTCTTCTTCTGAAATAGTTGATTCTGCTGATTACCCTCAACCCCACACACACACCTGTTTTTTTTAAAAAATGAAATTTCCTCTTTCTTTATGTAATATAGATTTTTTTAAAATTTGACTTCCATGATACTATCTCTCCTGAAACATCCTTTCACCTCCTGTTTCTGTGCAAACCCTGCCTCTCCTTTTCACATTCAAGTATCACATCCCAATCAATCCCTTCTTGGTCCTTGCGGACAAACTGGCCACTCCCTTCTTCCCATCACTCAGCGGAGACTTCCCGACAGTTCCCATAACGTATCGTTGACTGTGCCCATAAACCTCTCCAAGAAGGCAACTGGAGATTGCTTGTGCTACTTAAAAATTCTCAAATGCACAAAGCCAAAACAATTGTGCCCAGGCTGAATGAGATGCATCTCAGGGATGGTTTTATCCTAGAGGTTGCTGATTCGCATCCCTGATCTAGAAGAACGTCTGAGCAACAGTTTGCAGCAGGCACAGTGCCCTGCAAAAGGTGGAGCTGAGCAATCCTGAAGATGGCTTCAGACAGGCTAACTTTTTTTCTGGCTGGTTCTGTGAGCAGAGGACGCTAATGGTAGCAGCTGCCGAAGTATGCCAGGAGCAAAAGGAGTGCCAAGTGTATGGACAAGTGTAATTTTTTAAAAAAGGTGTTTGTGTGAGATACAAGGTTTGGGACTGAATGAATTACAGAAAGCCTCAGGTACAGTTTGCAGGTGATTTCGATGCTCTAGATCTATTTCTTTCAGAAAGACTTGTTAAGGAAAATACATTGGTGTAGTTCCAGTTTCAAGTGGTTGCGTGCGTGCGTGCGTGAGTGCGTGTGTGTGTGTGTGTGTGTGTGTGTGTGGTTGTTTATTGAGGGGGAAATGGATTTTACTTTAGAGTTCAATCAAAATGAATGGATAATGAGGATAATAATTTGAGTATATTAAATCCATATATTTTCATCAACATGTTCCTCACTGCACTGCGGCTCCCAACTCAAAAGCATACAAGGCAAACACGTGCAGAGAAATCACTGCCCCCTGTAACTGCAGGTTGGGACGTTTTCTGCCCTGGGGAAGAAGGCAGAAAAGGAGTTTTGGACAGAAGTGGAGACCTTGGTCAATCTTCCTTGAGGAGTGCAGAAAGAAGGGAGGAATTGCAGCAAATGGTCAGGGGTGTACGTGTAGACCCTCCAGCGACCCAGAGCTCATGGGGAAGCCCAAAGCAGAGGATTTCATTCCCCCTCCCTCTTTGGAACCCCACAGGGGCACCGTTCTATGGAATGAGACCGTGGCAATGAGAGGGTGCTGAACAAAAGCAGAACTGATGGTGTGGTG
>CAUYSK010046756.1:0-43526 GCA_963575035.1 Avahi laniger
TTTCCTGGACTAAACTTAGGCCCATTATCCAAAGTGAGGCACCACAAGAGCAGAAGAATGGGATCCATTTGTACTTGCCATCAAATTGGTACTAACTGATCAACACTAGGGTGATCACATGGCAGAAATACTCTCTAGGGAATAGGGGGACGGGGGATAGGGAGGCAAATCTACAACTAAAAGACATGGGGAGCACTAAAGGGAGGGAACGGCATGCCTTTAACCTGCATTTGGGTGAGGCAAAGAGAAAAAGTGTAACTAGAATATTTGTACCCTCACAACACCCTGAAATAATAAATTAAAAAAAAAAAAAAAGGAAGGAAATTCTGATAAATGCTACAACATGGATGAACTTTGAGGACATTACACTAAATGAAATAATCCAGTCACAAAAAGACAAATACTATATGATTCCACTTATGTGAATGCCTAAAGTAGACAAATTCTTAGAGACAAAAAGTTGAATGGTGGTTGCCAGGGATTAGGGGGAGGGGAGAATGGAAAGTTGTTTAATGAGCATAGAGTTTTAGCTTTGGCAGGTGAAAAGTGTCCTGGAGATTGTTTGCACAACAATATGAATGTGTTTAACACTACTGAACTGTACACTTACAAATGGTTAAGATGATAAAATTATGTTATGTATATCTTACCATTAAAAAAAAAGAATCATCAAAAAAAAAATACAGGAAAATACTAGCATAGAAAATTAATTTGGATGCCATTCCATGCCAGAGTTTATGTGTGGCAAAGCATTTAGATAAATGTATGAAAAAGTTTAGATACAGTTCTGTAAATGTTATTTCTAATTTCTCAGGCCTTGCCCTACCCAGATTCAATCATGGTTAACTAAAACTGTGATTCACTTTAAAAAATGTTCCCATCTTCTAAGTCACTTTTCTAGCTAAAACCAGAGAAACCAAACTCCAGCCAAACCAAATCAACCTCTTCACTAGACGTCCAAGAAACCCAATGTCAAGTGAATTTAAACCATAATGAAATACCTAAGAGTATATAGCTATTTTAACAAGATAAAGCCATCTAAAACAACTCGATGACTGAAAGACTTAGTAATTATTGTTTATTGACTTACACATCTTATTTATATGAGAGTAAAAAGTTAAAATAGCAAAGCATATCATCTTGGTTCTTCTTTCCTTAATTTATATTCTCCGCCTCCCTTCTCCTTAGAAATAATCTTATAGAGCATGAGGTGACACACAGAGAAATGGCTTGGAATCAGAAATGAGAAAGTCTAATCTATTGTGGTAATTTGTTAATTTTATGGCCATGAGTAAGGTAAGGAAAATAGATGAATACTATCCTGGGACCCTTTACTCAAGTGTTGGTTAGGTAGCAGTGTGATTAGAAGAGGAACTGATTTTTATCAGGGAAAATATTAAGATTAGTTAGAAAGAGAATATATAAAATCAATAAACTTAGTAGGAACATGTATAAGTAAAATAAAGAGAAGAAAATGCAGACTGTGATCACACAAGTGAAGGAAACCCAAAATATAGTTAAGATAGAGCCAAATACAGTACAATAAAGTCCACTTTGAAAGAAGGTCTAGGTAAAGTTTGAGAAAGACTTGTATTACAGATAAGTAACGAAGCAAATATTTTGAGTTAAGGTACTTTGAGCTGGTTTACAGAACTGTATCTAGGTATAATGCATACCTGTTGTTTCTCTTATCGAATTTTGTCAAAGTCAGAATAAATATTAATAGTATCAATTAGTATCACTACTTGGAAAGAACACTGGGTGATGCTCACTCTCCTGGTGACCTGTTTGAGTAGTGAATTGAGGATGGCTCTTCTATAATATTCCAAAAGGTTGAACCACACCAGAGGGTAGAGGAAGCATAACAAGCAAACAGCAGTACACTATCTTATTTATTTTTCACAACAACTATACAAGGTATACAAGGAAAATAATCTGTGTTATAGATACAAGGAAACTAAGGATCAGAAATTTTGAGGACATAAGTTACAAGGGACAGAGTTAAAAATCTGAATCTGTATTTCTTTTGACTCTGAAGTCCTCATTCAATCTATTATGAGCCTCCATTACATCAAGGTATCACTCACCTTCTAGTATTGCTATATGGATTAAATGAATTATCAGTTCTTTAAAGCACTATTGTGGGCCACGTTGAAAACCTATACATATATAGGAAAAAGAATTTCTAATTCTAAGGAGCTAATATTCACATAAACTTTTAGAATACAACCTCTTTATTAAGTTTACATATCCATTTTGCTATGTATGTTATTATGTAACCTGTAAAAAGAGGCTTATTTCAGAAATTATATGGCTTTTATTTTCCCCTATTTCTTAGATAGATAAATGACCCTACTTCTGACCTCCTCATTTTAATTTTAAAGAAAATATTACTAAAAAGTGGATGGCTGTGGTCTAATTAAATCATCATGTTTCACAGATTTTTCCAAGTTCACATACAAATATAGTAAAAACATTCTGGATGCATATTTTTCCCCTTAAGTATATCAGTATTTTGTATCTCAAAATAAACATCAAGAACACTTTTCTGGAATATTACATTATACTTACAGGGATTTTTAAAAATTTGTGTGGCATGGTAGCAATGTTAATATGAAAAGATAGTGTAAACTGTTGAGATATCCTTACTTGTTACAGAAAACAAATTGTTTTCTTGGCAAAAAAGTCACACAGCATGCTCGCATATTCATTTTTAAGAAGTGATCCAGGTCAGGGATGGTGGCTCACACCTGTAATCCTAGTACTCTGGGAGGCTGAGGTGAGAGGATCATTTGACGTCAGGCATTTGAGACCAGCCTGAACAAGAGCAAGACCCTGTCTCTACCCAAACCAGAAAAAACTAGCTGGGCATGGTGACATCTGCCTATAGTCCCAGCTACTTGGGAAGCTGAGGCAGGAGGATCGCCTGAGCCCAGGAGTTTGAGGTTGTGGTGAGCTGTGATAATGCCACTGCACTCTACTCAGGGCGACACAGTGAGAGTCTGTCTCAAAAAAAAAAAACAAAAAAAAAAAACAGAAAAAATGCTACCTATAATGGATGGAATGATAATCAATGGAAACACAACAATATGTGAATCAACTCATCAGAATACTATACCTTCTTCTCCTTGAACAGGTTCTTCTAATAGCAACTCTGTCATACATTCCCAGTCTTTCAATAGTTCTTGAGAGCTCTCCCACAAACTGTCCACCAAGTAGGCTGCATGTTCATGTAACTAAAAATAACAAAGCAAGTGTGACTAAAGAATATTTAGTATAGAAACTAATAATAATATTTTGAGATAATAAATCATTTTCTTCATAATTAAACATCATTAAAATGGCTTGGTCTCTATGATTCTAAGAACCACTTAGAGAACAATATTCATATTCCACTGTCAATAATGTGGACACAGTATATAGAATCATTAATTAGTTTTTTAAACATTTGCAGTAGTAAGATTAAGGATTTCTCATCCCAATAAAGCATAGGTAGTTAGCAACTAGCTAGAGTATAGCTACTTAGCAGAATTTTTGAAATTATAAACTGGATCTAGGTCACTTTTCATTACTCCTGGTTGTCTCTTTTTAAATATACTTTTTAAAGGAAATTAATCACTTTCTCCAAGAATTCCATTTGAAACTTTGGTATCAAAGTCTTATTTGCTTCACATCTGTCACCTTGGTCAAGGTCAAAAATGTAAGTTACTCCATCTCTCTCCTCTATTCTACTCTCATTTTCATTTGACTCAATGTACTCCTTACTCCGCCCCCATTTTCTGTGGTCATTACTCTCTTCACAATTTTCTTTCGAACACATGTTTCCACAGTAAACAAACACGCTCAAGTTCCTCATCAAATACTTGACACTAAACTCTCTGCCACGTGCCAGTTATTAAACCTTGAGGAATATCATTTCAGTGAAAGTAAGCAGAGAAGGTGTTGGCATTGTTCCAGTTTCTGCTACTGACAATAAACTTCACCCTTGTATAAATATCTTCCCCTTTTGAGTCTCATTACATCCTGCTAAAGCTGCGGTCCCCAACCCCTGGTCCACGGCTGCAGACCTCCACTGCCCCGCCTCCCCAACCTCCATCTATGGAAAAATTGTCTTCCATGAAACTCAGGAAGCGGGGTGCGCAGCAGGAGGTAAGTGAGAAGCTTCATCTGTATTTACAGGTGCTCGCTATTGCTTGCATCACTGCCTGAGCTCTCCCCGGCGCCCCCCTCCACTCCCGCCCTCCCTTCCCCACCCCTAGTAGTGGAAAAATTGTCTTCCATGAAACAAGTCCCTGGTGCCAAAAAGGTTGGAGACCGCTGTAAAGAATCCTTGAGATGAGTGTTTTTCAAACTACAGATTGCAACCCATTCTTGGGTTGTTAAACTAATTCAATGCATTGAGACCAAAGTTTCAAAAATGGAGCATGGCAAAACACAGAAAGAGTAAATATCCTTTTAGATAACTGTTATTTGTTAAATGAACCTGTAGTTGTTGCAAGAGAAAATGTTTTTCTCATCATTTAGTGACCCCAAAAGTATGAAAGTCACCTTTCTAGAGCTATTGGTTATCTAGTGTTATCTTGGCTCATTTGGCACTTGAGTTGGTTTTTCTTCCCCATTCCTAACTCTATCATTATTATTAAATTCAATGTGAATTTTAATGACCTATTTAATGTTTTGCTTTTGACCTTAATTCTGTACTTCATTTCTACTGCATTTCAAATCTCACACCCTAGCTCCAGAAATGCCTCAGGGAAACCACACATACCACAAAGTCTCCCAACTAATTCTGTCAAAGTCAGAGTAAATAATACTGATTAGCATCTTTGCTTTAAAATAACATGGGCAGTAACCAAAATGTTTGTAGCCCCATAATATCCTGAATTAAAAAAAAAAAAAAAACGAAAAAAAAACCAAACCTAAGCGTGGAGGGAAAGAACATGGGCACATGTTTGCTGCAAATGATCTTTAAACTTTTTGAATTCATATATTCTGAGAAATTATTCTTAGACTATCCATAAAATGATTCCAATAGTGACAGGTATAAATGGTGCACAAGCTGGTGTCACAAATGAAAAATGGCAGAAAAAAATTGTTTCCAAATGGCTGGCATTAAAATCTATGCTGAACTGAAGAGTTACTGTTTAATGGATACAGTTTCAGTTTGAAAAAGTTTTGAAGATGGATGGCAACAATGATTGCACAACAACATGAATGTACTTAATGCCACTGAATTACATACTTAACAAGATATATTTTGTTTGGTGTATTTTACCACAATAAAAAATAAACTGCTGAATCAATAAGCTTTTACGGTTAACTACGTATACATGTATTTCTGTAGAATATGTATATAATGATTCACAGTTATGGTATGTATTTGGTGGATTATGCTCTTCTATTAATAAAAAATACTCCCTTTCTGTCTCTCTTAATACTTCTGGTCCTCAATTCTGGTTTATCTTTTATGATACTGTTCCCCCTGCTATCTTTTTGTAAGCATTTGTTAGTTATATCCAGTCTTTATCCAGAACTTATTTGTAAACTTCCCCTTATTTTGATTAAAATGTGTTTATAAACAGCATATAGTTATTTTTCATTTCATTATTTTAACCCCAAATGGCAATCTGCCTTTTAATAAAGCATGTTCATCTATTTGTATTTATTGGTATTACTGATGCTAGAAATATTCCTGGCATTTTATTTTCTGTGCTCCACTTGCAATATTTTCTTGATTATTCTATCTGTCCTTCCTTCCTGTCCACAGTTTTATTATCTATTATCTATCTATTATTTCATTACTTAGCACATTTATTTAATTACTTCTCTTCCTCTAATTTGAACATTATACTCCTACATTTTAAGAATAATTAGATATTTGCCTTAAACTTCAAAGTCCTATTTTTTAGGCTTAGCTGTAAATTTTTTGGGGATTTATTTGCTCACCATTGTTTCTTATATTCCTTGTTTTCCTTTTATTGTATCTGTTTTTCATTTTGCTAGAAAACATCCTAAAGTAATACTCGACATATAGAGTTCATGGGTAGTTATCTTTCCAACTGCATGTCCCTTTATAGTTCCTCCTCTTTTTTCTTTCTGTTTTCTTTCCAGACCTCTCATTAGATAATACAATAAAATTTCTTAATCTGTACTCCTTCTCTCTCAATTTCTCTCTCACAGTTTTCATTTCTTTCTTCTCTTGCACTGTTTTCTGGAAAAATCCTTTGGTGCAGTCTATAGCTAATCTTTGGTTGTGTCTATTCAGGCCTTTTATTGATTTTCCACAATTAAATTTTAGAAATCAAGTTTTTAACTTCTAAGGACTCTCTTCCTCTTTCATGAAAGTCTCCTCCTCTATTTGAGGGTATAAATTAAAAGTTTTACTGATTCTTGGTTGCTAGTTCACATATGAGCCTAGACACAAGAATATGGTTAGCCAGAATCCCTTCCTTGAATCTGGTTGCAAGGTCTTGGCTCCCTTGGTTGTATGGCAAAGTGGAAACAGGGCCTTTATGATCAGGCAGGCTTTCTCTCTATTGTATAGGATACAATTTGCCTTTTGAATGAAAAATTTCCTGTCCGTCCTGGTGGTCATAAATTTTCTGGGGCAATCACTACTTTGCTTCTTAGACCCACCGTTTGCATCCCAAATGCCTGGACCAGCAGTTCTAAAGTGATGAATAAGCTTAAGTGGACAGCCACTTAATTACTATTTATAGGTTATTTCTTCACCAGCCTCTACTGCCCTGATCTTTGGTGTATTTAAGAGCTTTAAAAGAAAATTTCAGTTAAAAAAAAAAAAAGATTTCGTATTTTTGCCTCATGTGGCTATGGGTTACTTAGAGCAAGTATAATTCAAGACTTTAAAGCAGTTTAATTCCATTAGCATCAGCATTCTTAAGGTTGAATGTATCTCTGGCATATTGTCACTGTTCCTATCAGACAGTTTAGCAGAAATTTGTTTGTGGTAGTAAATATTCTTAATGCAGATGCTAACCTTCTTTGACAATTTACTCATCTTTCTGACTGTAAGGTGGTGGCACAGTGGAATACATTCTGTTAACATCAATAACCAGTTGTTTCAAACTCAAAGTGTAAACCAGAGGCCAAGAAAATGCATTGGCCCATTTTCTGATTAGAGTTTTAAATTCACCATTATTAGCAACAACAATCAGAATAACATGGTCAGTCAGGGACTGGCTTGACATAATATTTATGATAGTCTTTCTGTCTTGGGGTATTTGTGACAGGCATAGAACTTGCTGGTCTCAAATTTTTATATAAATTCCAGGTAAATCTATGTTTCAGGAAAAAAAAATTTTAACATAGTAAGGGTAAAAGGTCACAATCATCTTTCAGACACTTTATACCAAGGAACTTCTGTTAGTAGTGAAAGATGAAACTATGAAGGAAGGCCTTGAGGGCATTGAATAATGGGTACAAATATAGAAGTTGATGGAAGAAATAAGACCTAGTGTTTGACAGCTACAGGGTGACTGTAGCTTACAATAATCTACTATACATTTCAAAAGAGCTAGAAGAGAATATTTCCAGCATAAAGAAAAGAC
Source organism: Avahi laniger (assembly GCA_963575035.1). NCBI lineage: Eukaryota > Metazoa > Chordata > Mammalia > Primates > Indriidae > Avahi > Avahi laniger. Next base: position 7,569 of record CAUYSK010046756.1, read on the forward strand.
AAATATTTAAGGTGATGAGTAATCCCAATTAAACTGAGTTGATCTTCACAAATTACATGAATGTATTAAATTATTACATACACCCTCGAAATATGTATATCTATTATATATCAACAAAAAGGTAACTGAGAAAAAAAATTCCCCAAATTAAAAAGAAACCAGAACTCTAAAAATGAAAGAAAACTATATTTTCTAAAAACAGTTTTTGGTGTCATAATTTCATAAAAACAGTGTAAGGCCAGGCACAGTGGCTCATGTCTGTAATCCCAACACTTTGGGAGGCTGAGGTGGGAGGATCACATGAGGCTAGGAGTTCAAAACTACCCTGAACAACATAGCAAGATCTCATCTCTATAAAAAATTAAAAAAAAAGAATCGGCCAGGCATGGTGGCATGTACCTGTAATCCCAGCTACTTGGGAGGCTGAGGCAGAAGGATTGCTTGAGCCCAGGAGTTTGAGGTTGCAGTGAGCTATGATGACACCACTGCACTCTAGCCTGGGCAACAGAACAAGATCCTGTCTCAAAAAATACAAAATAACAACAAAAAACAGTTTGAAAATCAGGTACATGCAAGGATTCATCTTCAGAAATTAGATGAACAAAAAGGGCAACTTTTTAATGGATAAAGAGTCACTATGGAAAAATGGATTTAAAATTTATTTGTAAGTTATATATAAATAAATTAAAATTATATATAATTACATCTACATGGATTTTACCCCACTAGATCTAAGTTTAATTTATTTTATAGGCTTTCCTCTAAGCTTATATATGAAGACAACAAACTAATTTAATTTTCCTGGTGATTTTAATTACAATTTTCTAGGCATACTCTGATTCATCTTTAATTGGCTTCAAGTTTACTCCTAACATTTTATCTCAAGTTTTCTCTGTCTGCTAAGCTCTCTATCAGATAAATAAATACATTAAAGCGGTTCCCTCATTCCATTGACTCAGTTCTTCTCCAATTTTAATTTTCATATAGATGGTCCTATTTGCATCTTTCTTCCTTATTCCTATAGAATTCCTCTAATAAACTTGAGCATTCATAGTATCTTCTATATTTTTCTTTTTCCCTAACATTCTTAATGTTTTTTCACAAATAAAATTAAGAGTCTTAGATTTCTTTATTTCTTTTGCAACTCTATTCTCAGTCCTTTCTAAACCAATTAGTTTATTTATTCAGGGGTTCTTTAGGTTTAATTTACCATTCCCCCAATGACATGGCAATAGTACAAAATACAGATGAAAATATCAAAGAGCATTCTGTGGGTAGACCAAAGTTCACTTGTGAAAACAGATCCTGATAGATAATATATTATGAATGTTAATTACAGATTTGTTTAAATAATAACTGATTAGAGCACATGGAAATATTGCTATGAGGCTTGTTACAACTATCAATAAATACATTTGAATTCATATTTTTCTCCCTATTAAATAATTTTCAACCAAGATAGAACTAATGGTTTTAACAGCTTGACAATTTTCACAAACTGTTTAAATAATTTAAAAGTTACAGGCACAAATTCAAGAAAAACAAAAAGTAATAATAAAAAAACATATTCAAAGCTGGGCAGAGTGGCTCATGTTTGTAATCCCAGTGCTTTGGAAGACCAACGTGGGATGATCACTTGAGGCTAGGAGTTCAAGACTAGCCTGTGCAACATAGTGAGACTCCGTCTCTACAAACAACAAAAATTAGGCAGGCATGGTGGTATGTGCCTATAGTTACTCAGGAGCTGAGGCAGAAGGATCTCTTAAGTCCAGTAGTTTGAGGTTGCTTTGAGCTATTTCTGTGCCACTGCACTCCAGCCTGGGTGACAAAGCGAGATCCTCTTTTAAAAAAAAAAAGGTATTCAATACTATAATACCAATACTAAAAAGTTTAATAATAGCTAGTCTATATCCAGGGTTAATCCACACCTACATATATGTTTAGAATTTCTTCCCACGAAAGGTAGAATACTGATTTCATAATCAAGCAATTCATGGAGGCAACTTTACAGGAAACAGGCTTGTTTTAATTTGATTGGGGAAAAAACCAATTACAATGAATTAAATGACAATTTTATTTAACATGTAATATAATACCAAAAAAATAAAGAGTTATGTTAAACATTTTTTACCTCACTTTCAAGAAAGAAAAGAACCAGCATCCTAATGAGGTTCCCATTTGGGCTGTTCCTACCCCTCCTTTTTGCTAATGCTTCTTCTGCTTGTGGGTCATGTCTGCTAAATAGCCTGGAAATAAATAACAGAACAAGAGCATTACAAATTTACATAGATATGAACTTCAGTCTTTTCCTTCACTACAGAAATCATTTCAATGTTTAAAAAAGAAAGAATATCAAAGGTCAGATTATACTCATCTATTTCAATACAAATATGTAACCGACGTCATTTATAGGTCAGAAAATGGTTGGATCTGTAATGTTTAACTATATATAAAATTGTTCAACTACATATAAAAAGTAACAGTAAACTTGCTTACTGATGTATAATCAATTTTCAAATATTTATGAAAAATAAGCACTGTTGTCCTATATGATGACCCTAGAGTATATAATTTTAAATTGAGTTCTACTTCCTTAAATGATGATTTTATAGTCATGTAATTATAGCATTTAATCAAATGTTCCAGCAATAATTATAAAAATTCACACTTTCAATGACTACCTCTTACATTCTTTCCTATTTATACTCTATTATCTAGAAGCACTAATCACTAATTCAAAAGTTTTCAGTAAAATGACATTAACATGATATTTATAAAAATATAATTTAGTGACAAAACTTCTAAAATATGACTTGAAAATTTTAATTTGTTAAGTAGATTTATTCCAACAAAACTTAAAGACTGATAAAGGTACCTTATTTCCAGGCACTGCTCTAGGTAAAAAGGATATAGCAGTGAACAAGGGCAAAAGCCCTGATCTCATGGAGCTCTCACTCTAGTGGATGAAGATAAACAGCAGATAAATACATACTATCTCAAGTGATATAAAAAAAAATGAGAAAATGGGGATGGATATATAGCCATGTGCTAGTTTATATATGGAAGTGAGTAGGCCTCTCAAATGAAAGGCTGAATAACTAAATAGCATGAGAATAATTTCATGTGATATAAAAACAAATCAATCTCAAGCAGAAAATAACTACAGAGAAGTTGAGTTTTGTTACGGGGGAGGAAGGCATATGGGGAAACTACAGAACTTATCTCACAGCTATATCTATACAACTATCACACTGGTTTAAGAGAAGGTTTGTCTTGTAGGTGACTTTTGTAGGAGAGGCAAAAGGAAATTATGAGGAACCTTGATAACTGACATGTACCAATTTAAATAATTGCATTTAGTGCATATAAATATGAGGTATTGAGGAATTAGCTTAAATTTTTAATAGTAAAATGTGGAAATTTTAGATGACATATTAAAATATTCATTACAGATAGGTCTTACTTTTACAGATGATTGGTGAAGACTATATACAGTTTATAACTAGGCTACATGACACTGTGTGTGTGCATGTGCACATGCATGTATCTATAAAAGCTGATCATAGAACCCCTGGCGATACTATATTGCTTATTTGTTAAGATTTTAAAAGATCACTATATTAAACGGTGGAAGAATACTAAAAAAGATCATTAAAAAATCAGAAGTCATCAAAATGCAAATTTTTTCCAACACAGGGGCCTAAAATCCACTTATGGAGTATAGCTTTCATTTGCAAAATAACTGGCTTCATTTTCACAAAGAAATTTTAAAAAATGGAGGCTTATCCTTCTAAATTTTTATATAAAATATTCCAATTAAAATATTTTTAGCAAAGTGACATCAGCAAGATTGCAGAATAGAAGATCCCCCAGCATCACTTCCCCAACAAAAATACAACTAGAAGCTATTCACAGATAAGAATATCAACCTAAATACACCAAAACACAGAGGAAAGCAGAAACCCCTGGGCTCACAGAATGAAGAGAAGCTATGACTAGTAGGAAAAACAGTCATTTCATACTATACCATCTCCCTCTCGCCCCCCACCTCAAGTCAGCATAATGCCACTCACAGAAAATTTCCCTAGACCTATGATTGCCAACATGAAAGTACGGAATTACAGGTGGACATTCGCTTTTTCCACTAGTCTGGGAATCTTCACAAGAAGCCCACTCTGGTCCTGTCCCACAGGAACCACTGAGAGTGCCAGGAGACCTGAACCACCTGGGGTGAATTGGAGATGCCATGTTGAAGACATTGGCTGGTGCCAAAGCACTATGAGGAGCATAATCTGATGGAAGGCTTGAATCCCTACCTGGATCTTCCACAAAGCCCAAGTGATTACATGGAGCCTTCCCAGGGCCTGTGAACCACTAAAGGTAAAGATTATGTTCCAGTGCTTGCTTAAGTCTTCTCAGACTAGGAAACAATGGCAGGGAAGCAATATCCTTCCAAGGCAGTGTTTACACTCTAGTACTCACTATAAGTCTTCCCCAGACTGAGAAACAATGGAAGGGCAGTGATTTAGTTCCAGAAAAGTGTTTAAGTTCCAGTGTTCACTGTAAGTCCTCCCCAGACCAGGAAACACCACTTGGCCAGTGTTTAAGTTCAAATATTAAGATGTAAAGGTTGAATAACCCTAAAGAACACCTGTAAAAAGTGGAAAGGTGACTGTCTCCTCAAACACACAGGCATCAACTTAAAGATGCAAAGATTGTGAACTTAGGGAAATATGATATTAATAAAACCAACAAAGTTCCAGCAATAGATCTAGAAGAATTGAAGATCTATGAAATGCCTGACAGACAATTCAGGAATAATCTTCTTATAGAATTTCAGAGAATCATAAAAAAATATAAACAGAAAGCTAAATGAAATTTGGAAAACAATACAGAAACAAAATAAGAAATTTGACAAAGAAATAGAAGTAATTTTTAAAAACCAATAGAAATCCTAGAAATAAGGAATACAATAATTAAAGTGAAATACTACTTAGAATAGCAGACTTGATCAAATAGAGGAAGGAATTATTCAGCTCAAAGACAGAACATATGAAATTACACAGTAAGCAGAGTAAAAACAAAAAAACGAATAAAAAAGACTAGAGAAAGCCTACGAAAATTATGGGACACCAAGTGAACTAACCTCCACATAATTGGGGTTCCTGAAACAGATGAGAGAGAAAAAGGTCTAGAAAGTATATTTAAAAAGGGTTGAAAATTTCCTAAATCTGGATAAAGATAACAGCGTCCAGGTCCAGGAAGCCCAGAAATCACCAAATTTAACGCAAAGAGGAATTCCCCAAGGCACATCATAATTAAATTGGCAAACATCAAAGACAAAAAAATAATACTCAAAGCAGCATCAAAAAAGAAACATATCATATTCAACAGAGCTACAATACAGCTTTCAGTGGATTTCTCAGCAGAAACCCTGCAGGCCAGGAAGAGGGTGGGATGCTACATTCAAAGTGCTATAGGAAAAAAGAAATTCCCTAACAGCCAAGACTACTGTACTCAGCAAAGCTTCAAACATGAAGGAGAGATAAAAACCTTCTCAGACAGACAAAAGCTGAACCAATTCATCAACACCAGATCTGTCTTACAAGAAATGCCAAAAGGGGAGTTCTTCAATCTGTAAAAGAAGGATGCCAACGTATAACCAGAAAACTGCTGAAGGCATAAAACTCACTGGTACAGGTAAGAAAACAGATAAATTCAGAATACTCTAATACTCTAAATGTGGTTAGTAAATCATTTATATCTTAAGAATGATGACTAAAAGACAAAACTGTTAAAAAAAACAGTTAAGAGATAAGCAAAATAAAAAAATGTAAATTGAAACATCAAGAAGTCAAAATGTGAGGGAGGGGAGTGGTGTTAAAGTATAGAAATTATTTATGAAATTTTTCTTTATAATCAAAGTTAAGTCATTATGGGTTTAAAATACATACTACTGCAGAAAACCATTTAACCAAATAGAAGACAATAAGAGAGGCAAAAGCAAAGCAAGGATCTACAAAACAACCAGAAACAAGTAACAAAATGGCAATAGTAAAACCCTTATTCATCAATGATAACCTTCAATGTAAATGGATTAAACTCTCAAAAGACATAAAGTGGCTGAATGAATAAAAAAATATAAGACCCAACAATATGCTATCTATAAGAAACTCACTTCACCTATAAAAACACTCACAGACTAAAACTGAAAGTATGGAAAAAGATATTCCATGCAAACAGAAACCATAAAAGAACAGAACGAGCTATGCTTATTATCAAATAAAATAGACTGTAGGTAAAGAATGAAAAAAAAAGATTAAAAAGGCTATTACATACTGATAAAGGGGTCAATATAACAAAAGGATAAAACAAGAATAAACATATATGCGATCAACACTGGAGAACACAAATTATATAAAATAAATATTAATGGATCTAAAGGGAGAGATTGACTGCAACACAATAATTGTAGGGGACTTCAATGTTGTACTTTCAACAATGGACAAATCATTCAGGCAGAAAATCAACAAAGAAACACAGAAGCTGAACTGAACTCTAGACCTAATGGACCAACATTTACAGAACATTCCATTCAACAGATAGAGAATATTCATTTTTCTCAGGAGCACATAGAACGTTCTCCAGGACAGCATATATGTCAGGTCACAAAACAAGTCTTCACAAACTAAAAAGAAAAAAAAAAAAGAAAGAAAAAGAAAAAAAATTTAAACTCCTATCAAGCATCTTTTCTGACCACAATGGAATAAAACTAGAAGTCAGTAACAGAAGAAACACTGGAAACTGTACAAACTCATAGAAATTAGAAAATATGCTCCTGAACAATTAATGGGTCAATAAAGAAATTAAAAAATTCCTTTAAATAAATGAAAATGGAAACAGAATATACCAAAACCTATGGAACACAGCAAAAGTAGTTCTGGAAGGTAAGTTTATGGCAATAAACACCTACATCATAAAAGCAGAAAGACTTAAAATAAACGACATAATGAAGCAATTCAAGAAACTAGAAAAGCAAGGACAAACCAAACGCAAAATTAGAAGAAAAGAAATAATAAAGATTAGAACAAAAATAAATTGAAATGAAAAAAAAATGAATAAAATAAAAGGTTGCTTTTTGGAAAAAAAAACCACCAAAATCAACAAAACTTTAGCTAGATTAAGAGAAGCAGCAAAATAAAAAAAAAGAGAGAAATGAAAAAGGAGACATTACAATGGTTAATACAGAAATATAAAGGATCATTAGAGACTACTACGAACTATATGACAACAAAATGGAAATTCTCAAAGAAAAGGATAAATTCATGACATATACAGCCTACCAAGACTGAACCATGAAGAAATAAAACACCTGAAGAGATCAATAATAATATTGAAGCAGTAATAAAAAGTCTCCCATCAACGAAAAGCCCAGGACCTGATAATTTCAATGTTGAATTCTACCGAGCATTTAAAAAGAACTAATACCGATTCTACTCAAACTATTCCAGAAAATTGAAGAGGAGGGAATATTTCCAAGTTCATTCTATGAGGCCAGCATTACCCTGATGTCAAAATCAGACAAGGACATAACAAAAAACAAAACAAACTATAGGCCAATCCCTGATTAACAGAGATGCAAAGATCCTCAACAAAATACTAGCAAACCAAATTCAACAACACATTAAAAAGATTATTCACCATGATCAAGTGTGATTCAGCCCAGGAATGAAAGGAATGGTTCAATATATGCAAATCAATAAACATGATGCATCACATTAACAGAATCAAGAACAAAAACCACCTGATCATTTCACTAGATGCTGAAATAGTATTCAGTAATATTCAACATTTCTTCATAATAAAAATTCTCAAGAAAAAGCCATATATGACAAACCCACAGCTAGTATCATACTGAATGAGGATAAATTGAAAGCTTTTCCACTAAAATCTGGAACAAGACAAAGATGCCACTTTTCACCATTTTTTTTCAACATGGTAGTGGAAGGCCTAGCCAGAGCAATCAGACAAGAGAAAAATAAAGGACATCCCAGTTGGAAAGGAAGAAGTCAAATTATTCTCATTTGCAGATGACATGAATTTACATTTAGAAAAACCTAAAGACTCCACCAAAAAACTTTTGGAACTGATAAAGGAATTCAATACAGTTGCAGGACATAAAATCAACACACAAAAATCAGTAGCATTTTTATATACCAACAATGAACAATCTGAAAAAGAAATCAAGAAAGCAATATCATTTATAATAGCTACAAAAAAATTACTTAGTGATCAATTTAACCAAAGAAATGAAAGATCTCTACAAAGAAAATTATAAAACACTGATGAAAGAAATTGAAGAGGACATTAAGTAAATGGAAATATATCTCACTCTCATGGATTGGAAAAATTAGAACTGTTAAAATGTCCATATTATCCCAAGTGATTGCAATCCTTATTAAAATACCAATGGCATTCCTCACAGAAATAGAACAAAAAATCCTAAAATTCATAGGGAACCAAAAAATGCCCAGAATAACCAAAGCAATCCTGAGCAAAAAGAACAAAGCTAGAGGTATCACACTATCTGACTTATACATAAACCAATGGAACAGAACAGAGAATACAGAAATAAATTCACACAGTTATAGTCAACTCATTTTCAGCAAAGGCACCAAGAACTTGGGAAAACGACAGTCTCTTCAATAAACGATGTTAAGAAAATTGGACATTAATATGCAGAAAAAAAACCCCTAGACCCCTGTTTCTTGCCATGAATAAAAATCAAGTGAAAAAAGATGAAAGACTTAAATGTAAGACTTGAAACTATAAAACTCCTAAAAGAAAACATTGGGGAAATACTTCTGAACGTTAGTCTGGGGTAGAGATTTTTGGGATAAGATCTCAAAAGCACAGGCAACAAAAGCGAAAACAGACAAATGGCATTACATCAAGCTAAAAGTCCTCTGCATAGCAAAGGGAACAACCAACAAAGCGAAGAGACAACCTACAGAAAGTGAGAGAGTATTTGCCAACTATTTTTCTAACCAGGGACTAATAACCAGAATACATAAGAAACGCAAACAACCCAATCAAAACATAGGGAAATGATATGAATAGACATTTCTCAAAAGAAGACATAAGAAGTGGTCAAAAAGTGTATGAGAAGTGCTCAATACCACCAATCATAAGGGAAATGCAAATGCAAAGCAAAACATAATAAAGTATTATCTCATCCCAGTTAAAATGGCTATTATCAAAAAGACAAAAAATAACAGATTCTAGCAGGGATGCAGAGAAAGGGCAATGCTAGTACACTGTTGGTGGGAATGTAAATTAGTACAGTGACTATGAAAAACAGTAGGACAGTTCCTCAAAAAACTATACATAATAACAGATCTACCATATGACCCAGCCATCCCATATCCAGCTGGATATTTATATCCAAACGAAAAACTATCAGTGTATCAAAGAGCTATCCATATTCCATGTTTACTGCAGTAATGCTCACAATAGCAAAGATATGGAATCAACTGTCCATGAACAGATAAATGGATAAACAAAATGTGCTATCATATTTGTAAATCATGATCAAAAATGTATTTCCTAAGAGTGTTTATATTTATACATTCTCATTAGCTCTATGCTTTACCAAAAAATACATGAGGTTTTTTTTTTTTTAAATTAAACTGCCATTATATATACCACTGTCAGGATCACTACGAATTACTGACTAAAATACTCCTCCATCCCCATGGAGAGAATGGGGAAAAAAAAAAAAAAAAACCATGAAAAGTTTGGGGACATTTTGAAGGTGACACTGTTTCACATTTAGATTACAAATGTTGAGAAAACTAATATCAGAACTTGGAATTTTATGGAATGGAATATCATTTAGCCATAAAAAGAATGAAATTCTATCATTTGCATCAATACAGATGGAACTGGAGGTCATTATCTTAAGTGAAATAAGCCAGGCATGGAAAGACAAATATGGCATGTTTTCATTCATACATGGGAGCTAAAGAAGTTGATCTAATAGACATAGAAGGTAAGAGGGTTACCAGAGGCTGGGAAGGGTAGGGGTAACATAGGGATAAAGAGAGGTTAGTTAATGAGTACAAAAATACATTTAGATAGAAGGAATAAGATACATTGTTCAACAGTACAGCAGGGTGATTACAGTTAACAATAATTTATTGTATATTTGAAAATTTCTAGAAGAGACTCTTTGGAATGTTTCCAACACAAAGAAATAATACATGTTTGTGGTGGAGTGATACCCTGATTGCCCTGATTCAATTATTACACATTGTACACATGCATCAAAATATCACATGTACCCCACAAATACATAAAAGTATTATGTATCAGTTAAAAAAAGATAAAAAAAATTTCTTAGTCAGTATTTCAAACTTAGAAAAATATAATACAGATAAAAGAAATGTATCCTAAGACTCTAATTCAAGAGCTGCCAGTTTTTGGCCTGTAATTATACAGAGAACCAAACTGTTATTTTCTCTTTGAAACTACAGAAGCAATAAATTCTTTCTAAAAACACAAAGTTTTTTTTTTTTTCCTTGAGACAAAGTCTTTCTTTGTCACCTAGGCTAGAGTGCAGTAGCGTCATCATAGCTCATTGCAACCTTAAACTCCCAGGCTCAAGCGATCCTCCTGCCTCAGCCTCCCAAGTAGCTGGAACTACAGGTGTGTGCCACCACACCTGGCTAATTTTTCTATTTTTTGTAGAAATGGAGTCTTGCCATGTTGCTCAGGCTCATCTCAAACTCTTGGCCTCAAGCAATTGTCCTGCCTTGGCCTCTCCAAGTGCTAGATTACAAGCGTGAGCCACCATGTCTGGCTATAAAAACATAAAGTTCTTTAGTTAGAGACTAACTAGAACAAAATAATCCTGAAAAAGGAAGGAAAGTTAAGACTACAGTACACTCTGGATATTTGTGACAGACAACATCCCAAGATAAATATGGAAACAGCATTATTCTATAAGCTACAGATGTCAGAGTCACTAACAAATTCAATATATTATTTTAAAAGTCATGCCTGAAAACCCTGACTTTCTTCCTCTTCATTTTCATTACCAGCATGCATTAGTAGCTGGTTTCATTCTTAAGAAAGATTTTTGATTCCATAAAAATGACTTTTCCCACTTTGAGAGGTGCAATTGAGTAGAGAACAATTTGTTGCAGCACTGGATGCAGATGCAGATACTGGATGGAGGGCTAGGCCTATTCATTATCAAAGTTAATCATCCATGCATAACAGCTGCTCAGTGTGTTATTTACATTTGTACTTCAATATAATCACAAATTAGTACATATAATGCACTTTTATATTCACCATCCGGTATTTAAAGCTAACAAGTTAAATCCATGAACAAAAACCCCAAACACAGCAAAAAATACACACATACAACCAAGAGTATGTTTATATTTGAAGAATGAATTAATCTACTAATAAATGACAGAATACAATAAATCATGATCAAAAATGTATTTCCTAAGAGTGTTTACATTCATACATTCTCATTAGTTCTATGCTTTACCAAAAACTACATAAGATTTTTTTAAAAAATTTAAACTGCAACTATATATATCACTGTCACAATCACTATAAATTACTGACGAAAATACTCCTCATCCCAATGGAGAGAATGGGGGGAAAAAAACCATGAAAAGTTGGGAGGCATTTTGAAGGTGATACTGCTTCACATTTAGATTACAAATGTTGAGAAAGCTAAGATCATAACTTGGAATTTAAAAAAAAAAAAACTGGTGAAATGAAACATCAGTTATTTGGGGAGCTTTTATAAACTTCATGCACTCCCCCCAATCTCCACTGACACTCCTAGCTGAGAACCATCCTTTCTGATTTCAGGGAAAAGGATTATGTCACCAAAGATATACCATTGTTAGGGGTGTGATTCATATTGTATATATAGGTTATGAAACTATTACAGCCCCTAGAGTTTGAAATGGACACTGTAACTCTAAAACAACAATAAAACAAAATATAAAAGTTGGAACCTGCTTTCAAAGATAATTAACTCACTTTTTGTGAAGGAACTCTCCAGCTGCCACAGCAACAGGGCGATGTGCCGAGTACACCAAGTGGTAAACATTTTCACAGTCTTCGTTGGAAAGAGCTTCTTCGCTTCCACTGAAAAATTCAGAAGGTAACACGTGAACCACAGCAAATGTTTATTTTCAGTTCTACCTTTATATAAACTTTGTAAAGTGCCTTATAAAAGCTCAAGGCTCCTACTTCTCTCTCTCTCTCTCTTTTTTTTTTTTTTTTTGTAAGAGGTGGGGTCTCACTCTGTTACCCACACTGGAGTGCAGTGGAGAGATGATAGTTCACTGCAGCCTTGATCTCCAGGGCTCAAGCAATCGTCCCACCTCAGTCTCCCAAGTAGCCAGGACTACAGGCATGTGCCAGAACACACAGCTTTTTATCTTACTTTGAAAGTAATTTTTCCCTTTAATTATAAAAGATAATCATTATATAAAACTCAAAAAACACAAGTAAAACAAGAAGAAAATAAAATGCCCACAATTCTTCTACAGCTTAATAAAATCTGATACATGTGGGTAGAACAACATACTACTGAACTATCTACAATTAAAATGGAAACCATAAAGGTAATGAAAATATTTATCATTAATACTACATGTTCAAATTTTTAGGACATAAAGTAGTACTTAAAGATATATTTATTTCTTTAAATATGATTATTAGAAAACTAAAAGCAAATAAGCTACAAGAAACCAGTTCTTTGGAAATAGTGAGACAAACCCCTGACATGAAGAAAGAGTATACAAATAAAATAGAAAATCAAAAAGAGGAATTAACAAAAGAAATAAAAATATCATGAACTACATAATTTTAAAACTGTGATAAAAATGATAAAGAAAGATTACATAAAAGCCAAAATTAGCAAAAAAAAAAAAAAAACACCAAATAAAACCTAACTTAGATAGACAATCATGGAAGAAATAGAAACGATAAAGAACTCTCCCACAAAAGAAACTAAAAACTGACATGGTTTTTACAAGATAATTCCCCCATAGTTTCAAGTAAGAATTAATCTCTGTCACAGACAATTTGTTTCGGAACAGAAAAAAGGCAAGAAACTATTGAAGTTATTTGACATATGGAATATAACCTTGATTCTGAAGCTGGATAAGCAGCAGAAGAAAATTATGTCAAATTCACTCATAAAGACAAATGTAAAAATCCTAAATATTAAATGTAATATATTTAAACAAAACAAAATATATTATGTTCAAAAATGATTTATTCTAGAAATATAAGAGTGATTTACCATTAGACAAATCTACTAATTTAATTCAAGCTCATTAATGGATGAAAGAAAAATCTCAGAAAACTCAGGACACAAATGAACTTTTATCATATATTAAAACACCTATCACAGAAATCACAGAAACAAAGAACTTTTAATGTCTTTCCTGAACAAGAACAAAAATATCTGCTATCAGGGACACTGTTAAGAGTGCTAAAGGTCCTTGGCTACGCATTTAGACAAGAAAATGAAACACAAATTATAAGGTTAAAAAGGAAGAGACAGAATTGAAATTGTTTACAGATGATATAATAATCTATATGGTAAAACCAAAGGAATCAACAAACCATTAGAAAGCATGCTAAAACTCAGAACGAGATTTCAAATAGGGTGCACATATAAGACGAACATGAAAATTAAAGGTTTACTGACTCAGCAATAACCAAGTAGAAAATATTATACCAAATACTAATCATATAATAAAAATATTATAAAGCATTTATGAATTAATCTACTAAATAGTACACAAGACCTCTATGAAAAAATTTAAACCCTTTATGAAAAGACCTGATGATATTTAAATAAAGAAATGCAGCTGGGCAGGATGGAGTTCTCCTATAGTCCCAGCTTCTTGGAATAATAAGGTAGGATGATCTCTTGAGCTCAGGAGTTTGAGGCTTTAGTGTGCCATGACTGTGCCTGTGAATAGCCTTTGCACTCCATCCTGGGCAACATAATGAAAACCTATCTTTTGAAAGAAAGGCAAAAAAGAAGAAAGGAAAGGAAGGAAGGATGTAAGGAAAGGAAAGAAGGGAAAGAAGGGAAAGAAGGAAGGAAGGAGAGGGGAAGGGAGGGAGAGAAGAGAGGGGAGGGAGCGAAGGGAGGAAGGAAGGGAAGGAAGAAAGATCAAGTGTTTTCAAACATAAATGATATAATAAAGAACTTCATTCTCTCCTAAATTTACCATAAAATCCAATGCAATTCTAATATTCAAAATCCCAGGCAAAGTTTTTGAGGCACTTAATGAGCACATTTTAAAAATTCACATGAAAGAAAAAAACCCACAAGTAGCTAAGTGGATTTTAAAAAGGAAAATAGGAGAAGCACCCAATATTTAGAACATATATTATAAAGCCACAATAATAATAAAGAGTATGGTACTAGAGCAGAAGAGTAAAATGAGGTAAAAGAAAAAAAAAAACAATAGCAGATCCCCATTAGATTTCTAGTTCATGATAGATGTGACATCATAACATAGGGAAAGGAGAATTTGTAATGACTTTGCTAGGACCCACATTCTCTCACATAGATTCTTTCTAGTTTTTTGTCAAATCCATACAGATAAAGCCATGACATTAACCATTTTTAAATCTCTACCATATTAATGAGATAATTTAACTGCCTTATTTCCTTTCTTTTATTTCTACTGCATTGCAGGAAAGCCTATTGAAAAACCTATCCCAAAAGGTTTTTCCTTTTGAAGGCTTCTTTTTGAATTTTGATTTTGTTTTAAATAAAAAGATATGCTAATTCACTGATATTTTCTCTAGACTTCATAAAAAAAGTTTTATACCAAGGAAACAGACAATAGTTAAAGTAAAAAAATAAAGAGAAAAACAAAAAATACTTTGTCTTAAACCTAATCTTAAAATATAAAAATAGAACGTAAAGTGATAAAAAAATATGTAATGGTTAATATATATGAAGGGCATTAATAATGCTGGGAAAAAGGCATTACAATATCAACAGATTAAATTATTAACAGATATTATACTTACTGAAGTATCAGAGTAACCAATCGAATAGCTTCCACAGCAACATCATATTCTTTATCAAGTGTCATTGATACAATGCGATCCTGAAAATAAAGTTGTAAAACAAACTATGAACAGAAAATAAGTTGGGGCAGGTACCTAAAGTAATGTATTCTGAGACATACATGAAACACTAATGATAGGTTAAATAAAAAGCTTTACTCTTGAAACCATATTATCATAGTCATACTCACACAAAGGGGGTGTTAGTACAAGTGGTTGTAATGTAAAATCTCTATCCTTAACTGGCATTCCCTAACACTGTGACAGGTAAACTTTAACTTACAAAATTAATATATTTAAAAAAAGCTGTATATAAAGAAAATTTTATTTCAAGCAGAAGAGCCTTCTTTCAAAGGCAATAAATAAGAACTCATGTTGTTAATATTTTTCGCAAAGCAGAGATTAATTCATCTATTTCATATGGGTTTACTTAAAGAATATGAACTAAACACTTGTTACAGTAAAGTCATTTGCTTAGCTAGCTGTAACTACCACTTGTAAAGTAAAAAATAAAATAAACTCATCATTCTTGATGCTTACCTTGAATCGGTTAGTGAATAGCTCCAATTTGGGGAATAATTCTCTGTTGGTATACAGACTCTGTAGAGCTTTTAGACACTTTAGCCTGACTTCTCCTTGCTTCAGAAATACAAATAAAGACACCACAGGAACAGTCAATTCCACGTCACAAGGGTTAAAACAATTTTTAAGTTTATATGAAGACTAACATAAATTTTAGCTTAACTATTCAACTTACTTCATATTGTAATTCAACATAGGATAGGATTTAGCAATTGTACAGTCTGTGTTGCACTTATATTTAATAAAAATTCACTAAAAACCCCTAATTACTTTAGAATAAGCTTCATCTATCTCAAACATTTATCAACTCTGACTTATTATGCAGTATATCCCACATTATCCCATGGCACTTAGAATTTTTAACCTATGATTATAATTAGAGAAAGGTATGCTCATTTGCTCTTTATGTAATTACTGAATAATCCTGCAGAAAAACTTAATTTCATATTAAAGGATCATCATTTATTCATGCAACAAATATTTACTGGATGCCATTTACATTCCAAGGAGAGCAGTTAGGAAAACAGAAATAGCAGAATCTTTAAAATAGAGGCAAAACAATAAATTGAAGAGTCCTTAGGGTGCTATTTATTAGTGGAGTATCTTTAAGTCATTAAGTTGGAGTAGAGAATGTTGGTATTCAAAGTACATTCAGAATCATCTAGAAATCTAGCCAACTCTCTCAAAGGCTTCAAAGGAGACTTAAGTTTCTATCCCCCAAAAGAAGCAATGTATAAACTTCTAAGTTCTGGAATTAGACAAAACTAGATTTTCTTTCCAGTTCTACATAGTTTATTAGCTACATGTAAGATGGAAAGTATATTAATCACTCTGATACTCAGGTTTCTCACTTATAAAATTGTTGTAGGGATCAGATGCAGAGGTATGCAGGTAAAAGCTTTAACAATCAGCTCTGAGGAATTGGGCCCTGAATTGCTGCATTTGCAGATTTCTGCAATGTAAATTGTCCCTTCGTGGCTAATATCAAACTACCAATGATACGTCACTGAACTCATTCAAGAAGATATACCCAACCACTCTATTGCAAGCTGATTCAAGCCAGCTCTAGCACACCATGAGATGTGCTATGAGATGGTATGATGTTTGCTGGTAAGTCTCTAGCACATAGGAAGAACCTGAGGTACATATGGCAGATGCTATTGACGCCCCACACAGACTCCCTTTACTGGGTAATTCTTCAGCCTCTGCCTGTGTTGACTGCTAATGGTTCATATTTGCACCTTTCTCTGAAAAACTCACTATGGTTAACAAGAATCATCTAGAACACAGACCCCTAGGAGGTTATACTCCACTTTTCCTCTCCTATTCACTCTCTTCCCCTCTGTCAGGCTGAAGCCCATAGCCAGTGTAGAATGACAGAAGGGTAACACAGCCCAACCTCCTTGCGTCTGGACAGGACAACCTCAGAGGTGCAGCTTACTCTCCAAAGCTCCTTGTGAGATCAGTCTGAGACTAGACTTCTGAAACCACATTTTTGTTAGTCTGTTTCCTGTTTTATCAAATTTTCTTACTTTCTTACATTGCTAATCCTGAGATTACAAACCTCAATCTATCTCTAGCACAAAAATTCCTGACTCAGGTTTGGCATCTAAGGAATGTGACTTAAGACATCTGGTGCCAAGAGTAGTCCTAGGAGGCAGACTTCAACGAGATTCTGGGGGTAGATTACTTGAAGGCTGGATTGCTAGGAGGAAGGACCCAGAGGTGATAGGTGAAGTATTGATAGCTCCTGACATAGAACAGCAGTGTATAGGATTTTCACCTGTGGGTGAAAGTAGACGTGCATTGGCTTGCACAATATTGCTACATTTGAGGGAGCAGGGTGAATGGTAACTAAAAAACTGTGGAATTGAGTGGCTATTGCTAAGTGTCACTGAGATGCTAAACAGAAAATGATAGGCTCAGGCTATTTAATCACCAGTTCATTAGCAAGTGTTGCCTCTTTGATCACATTTAAAGAGATCCTTATCTCCTGCAGATAGAGAACTGTTTATACTGAAGACCAAGCCCAGTACTCAATTGTAAGAGTGGCAGAGTTTAAGAGACTCTGCAACTAAGGCAAGTTTCCTATGCCAAAATCAGGGTCATGACAGAAGAGGAATCTACAGGATATCTGGGTAGATGAAGCAGAGAATCTTGAACTACTAGTTTCCTCTCAATTTGTGGGTCTGAAAATATGAATCATACTGCCTTGTTAGGGCTAGCATGTTTCCTGCCAACCCTACCCTTTGCTAAAAGACTACACAGAAATCTCAAATGCAGCAGGTGCCCTAAGGATAATGCTAGTAGCCTTCCTCATGATATACACAGATCTCCCCTCCTGATCTCTAGACTAAGGTCAAACTTCAGCATAAACCACTTGGAGAATTTGGTTCCTAGTAGCAGTAGAGATACTGCTGAGATAGAGACAGAGACAGCAGACATAAGGTAGCATCACCTGACTGGCAGATGCAAGGGGTGGGAGATAATAATAATAATGGGCAACAAGGTTAAAGGGCAGCCATGGGGATCTATGGAACTGGCTCACAGGATATGGCATTCCAGGAGGCAAGATATGTAAAGCAAATAAAAATATTAATATTATGTAATATATATAATGAAAAGAGATGAACAATGGATGAGCAAAAGGCTGAGTGAGGACAGTTGTTCCAATGTACAGTCACAATCCCAAAACTAAGACAGCATGACTGACTTGTCTCCAACTGTAGACGTGAAACTAATGTCAAGAAAGATGAAATTATCTCATCTAAATCCACAGAGTAAAGACAGGTAGAGCAAGGACATGAATTGAGTTTTATCTTCACTTTGTCCAGTGATGTTTACCAATCAACCACCTCTCCTCACAAGCCTTGGTTCTTCACCTATAATGTACCCTTGCCTACACTACAGGAACTTAACAATTAAATAAGGAGTTATCCATGAAAGCCTTTTAGAAAACTGTAAAATATATTATAGTTACAATGAAAACTCCAATTGCCCTTTTGGTAGCTGTTCTACTCTGGGCCTCTACTATACTCTGAAGCAATTTTTACTACAGTACCTAAGTGCTTTATTGTGTCCACATTACGAAAAGCCTTGCTCAAATCTAAAGGCTGTTTAACACAGTGTCTAAGGCGTATTAGCTGATCAATGAATATTTGAGTGAATAACTATAAAAATTTTTTTTAATATTAAAAATATTTTTAAATGGAGACAGGGTGTGACTCTGTTTCCTGGGTTAGAGTACAGTGGTATGATCATAGCTCACTGCAACCTCAAACTCCTTGGCTCAAATGATCCTCCTGCCTCAGTCTCCTGAGTAGCTGGGACTCCAGGCATACACCACCATTCCTGGTTGATTTTTCTATTTTTTGTAGAGGTGGGGTCTCATTCTTGCTCAGGTTGGTCTTGACCTTCTGACCTCAAGCAATGCTCCCCTCGTCCCCCAGCCTTCCAGAGCGTTAGGATTACAGGCATGAGCCACTGCTCCCAGCCAAATGCTAACTGTTATTAACATGCACATGTATATTATGAAGACTTAGATGAGAATAAGGTGAAAGAGTTAAAATGAATCAAATTTAGGAGGGCTGTCAAAAAGTGGGTGTGTTTTTATGTGGCGGAATGAAGAAGTAGAGAGAAGGAATAGTCTTGAGAGGCACAGAGTTATATACGGAGCTAAAAAGATTTTTGGTGAATTTAAGAAAAATAGAGTATGGGATGAATCAACACAAAGAAGAAGAAATGGGATGGGGTAACTAAAAATAGATCCTGTGAAAGCAACACAAAGATTTTGATATGCGGAACCGAGCATATGCAAGAAAGTATAAGAAGAATTGTGCAAACAAGGTAAAAGCAAAAGCAGTATGGAACAGAGTTGATGAACTTCAGTGCCCACAGAAAGGCAATCTGGTGTCATGAATATAAATCCCAAAAGAAATTAAGATATTTAGCTCAGAACACAAAGACTACCATTGCTGTATTTAAATTAGGCCTAGTCTGTATCACCCTGAAGAACAGAATTAAAACCAGTGGGCAGAGAACTTAGGGAACAACCACTTTAGTTTTTAGAGTTTATCTTCTTATTGCCCAAAATTTATAACTTATATTTTTAAAAAGCATTTATTTTATTTATGAAGGTAGACTAGCTTATAACCTCTGAAATTCTAAAATAAAAGACATAAGTTAAAATTCTAAAATCAGTTCATTTTCAATTCATTCAGTTTTATCAGTTCATTTGAAAGAGGCAAAGAATGAGTCTGAAGGCAGAGATCACAGCCTACAGGGAGGGTGGTTCCAACTAGACAACTAAGAGAAGGCAAATGACTATAGTTCTAAGACAAAAAAAGGTACAAAAAGATTACAGTGGAAATGACCAAAAAAAAAGTTTAGAAGAGATTATTTAATATACCCTTTTCTGAATAAAGTTATTAGAGTTAAGAGAGGTTCATAATATTATTTCACTGAATATAGTACTTATGATTTTATCAACTATGTACAAAGGAAACCTATCTCTGCCTTTATCTAGAAAGAGGATTTTTACAATTTAGTGTTATTTTTTTATTTATGATTGTTTGTGTTTTGGTAAGCCACATCAAATCAGTGTTTTTCCCAGAATTTGTGGTCATACATGAAGTTCTGTTAAATCTGATAACTGTTACATAAATTCAGAAGACTATTCTATTAAGCAATGGGGGAAAACCTGGGATGGTAGTGGTAGAGAATAAAAACGCAGGACTTTAAATCTATGCCTACTAAGAAGACTGTCTTGTTGAATTTAGGAGTGTGTGCAAGAGGTTGCACTGTATAATTCTATATTCTTTCACACTATAATAAAATCTAATTAGATCAACCTGAGATGTGGTTTAGATGGAAAAGTCCCAATTCTCTACATGAGGATTAGACAAATCCTGATCGAATCTGGCTTCAGAGTTATCACTGTAGAGAAAAGAACATGAATTGGTAGGGAAGATAGATATTCAAAAAAATTAACTATATACTAATAGGATTCTCCTTAAAATGAGGTTGGGTGGAGAAGAATCCCTTTTTATCAACAACTAAACATTGATAATTGAATAGTTGAGCAACCAACTATAGTGATGATCTCCCTACACTCTGACCTCTTATAGCAAAACTGGCCTGTACCAAAAAAAAAAAAAAAAAAAAAAAAAAATCCAAGTCCGAACACACAAAAAAAAGGCCTATATAATTCCCTTGGGATCTTTAATTATAATTTGTGTAATTCTGTGGTTCTCTAAACTTTCATAAAACTTAGCATAATTCTATATAAAAAGTAAAAGCTATACATACTGACAGTAGTGATAAGACAGAAAATGAGTCTTAAAACACTACTAAAGTTGCCTTTAAAATCTAACAATATAATTGCATTAAAAATATGCTTTCTAATAGCTATGATATTTTTTTTTTCCCCTAAGAGATAGGGTCTTACTCTGTAATCCAGGCTGGAGTATAGTGACATGATCACAGCTCACTGCAGCCTCAAACTCCTGAGCTCAAGCTATCCTCTTTGCTTCAGCCTCCCAGGGAGCTAGGACTATGGGCGTATGCCACCATGCCCAGCTCATTTTTCTTCTTTCTTTCTTTTTTTTTTTTAAAGACAGGGTCTTGCTGTGTTGCCCAGGCTGGTTTTAAACTCCTGGCCTCAAGCAATCATCCCACCTTGGCCTCCCTGAGTGCTGGGATTACAGGTGTGAGCCACTACACCAGGCCAGCTATGATACTTTGAATAGTTCAAACGGAATATAACAATTTAAAATAAATTGTTATCAGATCTCTATATTTAGGAACATCTGGCAGTTCAAGTTAAAGAATATCGGGTCATTTTACATAAAAAATTCCAATAATTTATCACTCCTACCCTTGGTTATTGTGAAGATTACTTATTTACTACTTGATGTGGGATTCTTTTTAAGGTCAGAGCCTTTTCTAAGAGGTTAGAGGTTTAAAATGTTTTCAGATCCAATATTCTAGAATCGAACAAATCTATTCAACCCTGATAAAACATCCTAGTGTGATATGACCATAGAAAATTCAAAGCAAGAAAGCTTATTTAGATTTCGTATCTTAAGAGAAATAATCTCCTTCAATTCAAAACCAGAAAAAGAATATAACTATCTTCTTAGGACACTATATTTTCTTAAATCCTTAAGATATACCAGGTTGTTAATCTTCAAGACAGCATTGTAACCAAATAAGACAGGGTCTTCACAAATGGGCCAATGTCTCAAGCTTCATCACAGTCATTAAATAGTTATTCAGTTGCATCATCTTTAATATCCATATTATTACAATTCTTGAAAAATCAACTATTCATTTTGATTTGTAGTATTCTAATATTGAGACAAGCATATTTTCCATCAGAGTTACTTAGAACAGGGTAACTTACCCTGTCATGAAGAGTCCAGCCAACATATTTTAGGTAACTGTCATTTAGGAAGGCATCACTATACATTTTCATCCACACTCCAATTTCTTCAATACAAATGGCTCTAATCTCAGCAATAGCATCACTAGAAGAGAAGGGGGTGGGGGAAAAAAGACAAACCTTTGATTAATATACAAAGGTAGAATGTATTCATACTCACTTTCAACAAGCAAAATGTTATTTCTAATGCTATATTTGTATTTGCATTCTCAAAGTCCTCCAACATGAATGAATACCTTCTATTTTTTATGTCTTCTACAAAATAAAACTAACAAATATCAAACTGAAAGAAAAGCTTCTCCACAACACCTTATTTGGGCCCAACAGCTCTATTTTTATTAGGCTAGGCAATGACATTTGGAGCTTTCTGAGAGCCTCACAACTATTACCAAGCCAACAAACATGTTAAACCTTCTGAGGACACCAGAGTACCAACATCCAAAATAATGTAGAGCTCAAAAACTGTTTCTCCAAAGAACTGTGATATCTTTATAAGTTAGCACACATCTAGTGAATTAAAAGGAAAAAAGACCACTTTCATCACTAAATAATTTATTTTTTAGGCTGAGGCAAAGGGAAAAATAATCCATCTTAAGTCACAAGGGGAACAATCTTAGTGACTATAGGGGTCAAGTGGTTGGCAGAACAATCCCAAAAGTCAGGATTCTGGCTCAATGCCTAGATGGCTTTTCACTCATCCAATATAATCCTCCTGGGATGATTTTCCTACTCTAAGATCTGTGAATTATGAACAAATACAATGTTAATACCTTTACCTTATCTTTCACCAAGTTATTAGCCCTAACTTTAAGAAAAACATGTTAAGTATAATATGATAAATCCTAAATTTTTTTGTAGATCAACTTTCAAGGCTTTTGATTTACCACAAATACATAATTTAACATTTTAAGTAATTTTAACTCTCCAATTTATAGGCATTGTTTAAGAATAAAAATGTGAGAAACATTCTCTTTCCAAGCCACAGTGCCAATTATAATCGTTAATGTTTCTACATTTTTTGCTAATACCTTTTTCTTATGGAGAGGTTATATAGTACAGTGGCTAATAAATAATATGGGCTCTCGAGGAAGACATTCTGAGTTTAAATCCTGGTTCTGCTATTTACTAGCTGTGTGACCCGGGCAAGTTATTTCCCTCTTTCTTAGGTTTCCTCCTATCCAAATAGTGATAATAATAGTACCTAGCTCACAGTTACTATGAGGATGAAATTAATTAATACAAGAAAAATACTTAGAATTGTGTCTAACACCTACTAAACCTTCCATAAATGTTGACTATTCCTTTATTTAAGTTTCGTCAATCTAGACATTTACAGACAATACAGTATAAAAAGCAGTTCTACTACAAACTTTGAGAAGATTTTCCTAGACCTTTATGATACTGAACATGAATGGCACAAGGATATTTCTTTTTTCTTAATACCCACCAAAAATTTCAGACATAAAAAGGTAGAGAGGACAATATAACAACTGTGTATCCACGGCTTAGCTAAGAATATAATATAGTTAAAACTTCCTATATACCTCTTAATGATGCATCTCCTTCCCCAAGAGTAAATGACTATCCTTGATTCAGTGAATATCATTCCCATCTGTACCTTTATGTTTTAACTTCATATGTATTATTTACATATTTTGAACTTCACATAAATATTATCCTGTAGGTATTCTACAACTTGCTTTTTTCACAAACCATGCTTTATGATTTATGCATACTGATTTACATTATCTTCAATATATTAATTTTAGCTGATGTTCAGTGTTCCTTTCTATGAATATGTTACAAATTATTTATACATTCTCTCATTAATGGACATTTAGGGTTGTTTCCAAGTTTTAGCTTTTATTAACAATGACTCCATGAACATTTTTGTATGTATCTCCTTGTGCACATGTGTGAAAGCTTCCCTAGAGCACTGTTTTGCAAATAGTACATCACTACTCATTAGTATATTATGAAATATATTTAGTGAGTGGCAACAAATACATAAAAGTATATATGATAGAAAATACCAAAAGGTTCCACATGTAGCAAGGCAGGGAAGTATTCTTTCTTAAAACTACTGTGTACACAATTCAGGACATGGTCAACAATATCTGTAAGACATTTTTTTTTCCCACACAGAAGTGAAATTACTGGGTAAGAAGGAATATACAACTTCAACTTTATTAGATATTAAAATGTCTCCCTCTAAATCAGTGTTTCGCATCCTTCCCTGACATTTGTTATTATCCTACTGTTTAATACAAATTTTCATCTCTGAGCTGCAGCTTCATATACTCTGTTCTCTACTGGACTGCCCAAATAAAACAAATGGTTAACAGTAGCAAAAATAAAACAAAATACAATTCCAAAATATAACTACAAAACATCCTCAACTCGTATCATGCTAGTTCTCTCAGTCCTACCAAGTAGTAATCTCCGTCAGGGATCCACACTTTTCCTCTGCTGAACTACCCTTGTAAAAGCAATCCTACAAAAGAAAAATAGGCTAAATTTTTAAATTACACAATGTCACGGAAGCAGGCTGAGGACAGAATCAATATGTATGGTATGCCTATTAAAACTACAGTGACCACTGAATATGGTAGCTGCACTTATCCACAGTGCAATCATTCTTTCATCACTCTTAGAGTTAGGTTAATTCTTGGAATTACCGCTGAAATTAAGATTACGGATGGCTAATCCCAACAGGCTAGAGAATATAACGATTTACCTTTAGTTCTTCATCAGGGAAATCTTTTTCAAGACTTTTTTTAACAGGCATCTCTACATCTATGCCTAATGTCTAATTTTTTTGTTTTTTAAATTATTCTTTCATGACCCCTCGTTACATGGTACATACGCCTAATTACTAATGCCATTTTTGTTTCACCTAGTAGATTACTAAATGCTTTATTTTTGGAACACAGTTTCTTTATAAAAACTTTTAATATTTTCATATAGCATGTTTTCTGTGAATACCAGTCTTTATCTACTTCAGATGCCAGTGCAATCCTTCCCACTTTAACTTTAAAACCTTAAATATCCTTTCCTAGACTTATGATTTGATCATGTGTGGTCAGATAGTCTATTCTGCAGCAACAAAAAGTCCCTATATGATGTGTCTCTTTCTTGGGTTCTAGAGCTCAAATCCACTTTGCCTGCTGACATAGACCTGAATGCAGATTAATCATTCTCTACATGTGAAAAATCACAGACTAGACAGTAAAATTAAAACTCTTTTGTGGTGCTTTTGAAGTATGTCCACAAATTCTTTGTTAATATTCCTCTTTGTGAAAATTAATTTCCCTTTTTTCGAGTGTGGGTGTACTAAGTAATTTCCTTCTGACGACTATAATGTGGTGGAAGTGAAAAATTTTGATTCCCAAGGCCAGGTCAAGAGGACATTGTGACTGTTTTGTTCTCTCTCTGATTACTCTCTCGGGGGGGAAGCCTCTGGCCATGTCTTAATAACATACAAGGTCCTCTATGGAAAGTTCCATGTGATGAGTAACTGAGGCCTTTTGCCATCAGCCATGTGGGTAAGCCATCTTGAAAGCCAATCCTCCAAGCCCAAAACTCTCAGATGACTGCAGCCTCAAAGGATTTCTTAACTGCAATCTTATGAGAGATCTAAGTAAGAACCATGTATAGCTGGGCCACTTCCAACGAAATTATGAGATAATGTTTTACACCACCAAGTTTTGCAGTGATTTGTTACATGGCAAAAGTTAATTAAAATCATTACTTATTATTATTACTAAAGACCCTTACCAATCTAATCGTAATCGATCATCTTGTAGTCTGGTCCATAAATTAGTTCTTCTTTAGTTCAAATAGCTCAAATGCATTAGCATCTATATATTTGTGGCCATACATAGCCTATAAGACCCTCCGTTTTACTCTGATTTTTTTTTTTTTTTGAGGCAGGGTCTCATTCTGTCACCCGGCCTAGAGTACAGTGGCATTATCATAGCTCACCGCATTCTCAAACTCCTGGGCTCTAGCAATCCTCTTGCCTCAGCCTCCTGAGTAGCTGGGACCACAGGTGCATGTCGCCACACCAGTGTAATTTTTTCTATTTTTTGTAGAGATGAGGTCTCACTATGTTGTTCACACTGGTCTCAAACTCCTAGCCTCAGGTACTCCTCCCACCTTGGCCTCCCAAAGTGCTGAATTATAGGCATGAGACACTGCACCCAGGTAAAACAATGTAAGCCACCAATGATTATTGTTTTAAGGTCCAGTGAAGTCTCAGTTCTTCCATTATGTTGTCATATCCTCCTATTACTAGATATTGCTTTTATGGCCTCTAGGTATTAATATCATATTTAAGTAGATGGAGCAGATACAAAATAAAAATGCAGTATGAATCTAAATTTCCCGTGATTTGATTATCACATATCTTTTGATATAAAGATATTTTCTCATACATTAAGGATCCTCCAATTCTTAGTTTTAATATTAAATTCATTTTTAACAGCTAATCTCTCTTTCCAGTGGTCTTATCACCATTTAGAAAGGTTTCTAGCTCAGGCATTTAGGAGCTTCCAAATCAAAGATTAAAGTAGGGGGACCAAAAGTGAGTAAGATGAGAGGAAAGGTATAAAGATAATTGTAAGATGGACTAATTTTCATAGCATTCTAATATTGGGGCCTTAAAATGAAAAACTAAAAATGAAGGTTTTTCTTCTGCTTGGAAACTCAAAAGAAAGAACAAGAACTAGAATAATTCTGGTGCAGTTACATTAATTCTTTGTTGTAACTCTATTTTACAGCATTAAAAGAATGATCACATTTGTTTCTATGAAAGACTTATGTAATTTGCTGATCATTTACACTATGTCTTTTGAGGGGGTATATAACCCTTTAATTTGATATCCAAACTTAAGTTTTCATTTTGAATTAATTTCTTAGTAGATGGAAATTTAATTATTTTCTGCTTATAATAAAATGCAATTTAACTCTAGTGAATTTTAATTAAATGTTTCTTACACTACCCTTATGGATGCTTTCCCAGTAAAGATGCAGACTAAATTAAAATGACTACAGCACAAATTTCAAGAATAATTCTTGGCTAAAATGGATGTTTTGACACTCAAAATTACTGTTCATGTATAAGGAATCTCACAAGAGCTCTAGAGTAAGAAATAAGTATAAATGACAAAAAAAGGGTCCACTATCACATAACTGAACTCATGTCTCAATCAATTCTGTCACTAAGATTAGGATGGAGGGGAAATCACATTAAACCAACTATAGAGAATTTTTTTTTTAAGAAATAGCCTTGGGAGGAAAGAATAACTGAAAGAGTTAATGAAAAGTCATAATGTATCCTTTATTAGACTATTAGTAAGAACTTGAGAAGAGAGTTCATAGTGTACAATAAGATGGTTAAAATAAATATTATCTTAGAGAGTGCTGAATGTTACTAAAGGGCATGACAGGGAACAAAGAAGCATATAAAATGACAGAAGGGAGGAGAAGGTGGTCAAGAAAAGCTTTTGAAAGGCAGTAATCGTAAGTATAGACCTGAAGAACTGAAACTCCTATTTGTTAAATAAATATAAATATTTCATTCATTATTTTAGGCTGACCAGAGGTATTTTAATGCATTAAAAATGTATTAATTTCATAAAGCTGGAAATACTTTTCATCTCACTTTTGTTGCATTATTCATTAGTAAAAATAGTGATGAAATACATAGAAAGTCATTTTATCATTAAGAGTCTCATACAGAGAAGATGACATGGCTATCTGCTACCTTGCATTACTCCTTAATTATTTTACTATTAATAAAACTTTAGGCATAAATGAGATTAAAATCAAATGTCAAAGATACATTAGCTTTCTGAAGAAGTTGATCTCATAGAAATAAAAATAGAACAGAGAATACTAGAGCCTGGGAAGGGTCGGAGGAAGGACAGGAAAAGATTTGTTAAAGGATATAAAATTACAGCTAGACAGAAGAATAGGTTCTGGTGTTCTATACCACTGTAGAATGACTATAGTTAACAATAATATATAGTTTAAACAGCTAGGAGGAGGACACCGAATGTTCCCAACAAAAGAAATGATAAATGTTTGAGATGATGAATATACTAATTAGTATATTATTAATAGCATATCCCTGATCTGATCAATATACATAATATGTATCAAAACATGACAAATATACTCCATGAACGTGCAGCTATTTGTCAATCAAAATAAAATAAAATAATTTTAAAAAGATGTAGTTTTCAAAGAAAAATATCTATTTTTTAACCTATTTTGTAAAATTTCAGTTCTCTCATTATTATTACTTCTTTCCAATACTTATCTCTTCTTTTCAAATTCCTTTTTAAAGGAACTGATGAAGCCTCTGAAACTACCTACCCATATTAAAAATGTTCTTCTGTAGCTTCCATCCGTTTATTACTATGAACTGAGTAATTCCTCTGTATTATATATTCTTGCTCACTAATTGTCTCTTCAACATTCTAAAGTATATCTTGTTCACTAAATATATATATGTGAATATATATGTTTCTTATCCAGTATTTTATTTTTTTTATTTTTCTGAGACAGAGTCTGGCTCTGTTGCCTGGCCTAGGTGCAGTGGTGTCATCACAGCTCACTGCAACCTCCAACTCCTGACTGAGCTCAAGTGATCCTCCTGCCCCAGCCTCACAAGTAGCTGGGACTACAGGTACATACCACCACATCTGGCTAATTTTTTCTATTTTTAGTAGAGATGGGGTCTTATTCTTGCTCATGCAGGTCTCTTTCGAAATCCTGACCTCAAGTCATCCTCCTGCCTTGGCCTCCCAGAGTGCCACATATCTCCAGTATTTTAAATTATTATATACCATTTATTTGTTGAAGAAACGGGGTTATTTGAGCTGTATAATTTCTCAAATTCTAGACTTAAAGGATACCATAAGAATTCAGTCAAAAAAACATACCTTTCTATTTTTCATATTTCCTGTAACCTAGTAGTTAGACCTAGCAATATAGATTAAAATTCAATTTTCGTTTGAAGTGGAAGGTGGTTGTTGGGATACAAAGTATTAACTCAAAATGCCATCTCTACACAGCACCTTCTACTTCCAGTATGTATATGCAATAACTTCTCCCCTTAATAAAGCAGACTGAGTGGAAAATTACCTGTGAAAAATTATCAGTTGATATCTACTGCATGTCAATCACTTTTGACGGATAGGTCACACTCTCAACTACAGCTGCACTCTTATTTTGAATAGTTGGGTTCTTCACGTACCAATAATAAGCTCTGACAGATACAAAGCTAGATTATGCAAAGTCAGATTAAATAATATATAATTCAATAAGGTAAACAGTAAGAAATTAAAGAATTATTTCTATGGAGATTAATAGGTTGAAAGCTTTGGCAAGATTCAATATAAAGGGGAGTCATTAAAATAAATACTGCTTTATTTTGGTATTACAGATTGAGGTAAAATCATAAAAACTACTATGAATTTTGCACTCAAGACTGTATGACAGAGCCAGGATGGACAGGATTTATGGTCCCACTTGAAAAAATTAATCAAACAAAAACTAGAACAACAACAACAAAACAACTCCAAATCACACAAAATATATAAAAAATGATTCTTAGGCCAGGCATGGTAGCTCATGCCTGGAATCCCAGCACTTTGGGAGGCCAAGGTGAGAAGATACGGGAGGCTAGGTGTTTGAGACCAGCCTAGGCAACATAACAAGACCCCCATCTCTACCACACACACAAAAATCAATAATTTTAGATGTTGGATATCAGCCAGAACAGAAAAGTTATCTCTGAGGGGGGTTAACACAATGTGAATCTTAAGACTGCCCCAGATTTATACCTGCTAGTAAGCAGCATAGGCCTGGGAACATAGGCAGAGTCAGGGTGTATTCCCGAGCTGAGAAGAGGGAGCCGCGACTTTAGGGAGGACAAGCTGATTGGAGTTTGCAAAGCCTAGTACCAGAATGGAAAGCTGCACAGAGAAAGTGAGCATTGGAGATATGCAAAAGTATCCTATCAACTCTTCAGCTGAGTACTAAACAGTTTACACACGTGAAGAAACCACCCAAAGATAAAGAATGGAAGGGGCAGAAAGAACAATCTCTGGAGCAAACATAGAGTTAGAAATAGTTTGTGCTCCATCGAGTCAGGGTAGAAAAAACTCATAATTCACATAGTATCAAATAGAATACAAAAAAATAATATCTAAGTACTGGGGGAAAACTGGCCTTAGACTAAATGCTGCTCTGGTCTACTTAACAAACATTAAAAACAAGTCTTGAAAGAATTAAACATAACTACATTTCAGAAAAAAGCAGAAGAATATTTTTAAGAATATGAAATTAACCAGCACACAACTAAAAAGCACAATGTCTGATATCCAATAAAAATTGTCAGGCATGCAAAGAAGCAGGAAAATGACCCATAATGGGAAGAAAAATCAATGAACACAAAAAGAATTAGAAATGGCACATGATAAAGCTAGTAAAACAGGACACTAAAATGGAGTTATGACAAAGTACATACATATTCAAGAGGCTACAGAAAAGTGTAGCCATGTTAAGGTTAAGGAAAGACACAGAAGAGATAAAAGAAGCATGAAAAGTATGACACCAAAAAACATCATAACAGAATTGCTTAAAACCAGTGGTAAAGAGAAAAATCTTAAAAGCAGTCAGAACAAAAAGATAAACTAACTACAAAGGATACAAGAAAAGAATGACAGCAGATGTCTTTATAGTAGGCAATAATGAAGGCAGAAATAGAGGATCAATTCCTTTAAAGAACCAAAAAAAAAAAAAAAAACCCCAAAATGTCAACCTAGAATTCCATACCAAGAGAAAACACCTTTCAAAAATGAAGAGTGAAGTGGTTGGGAAATTCTTTTTGCTAAAAAACAACTAAAAAAAGAGAAAAGAATTAAAAAGATAAAAACAATCATTTCAGTTTTCTGTAAATCAACCAAAAAAAAAAAAAACTTAAGGAGCATTTATCCAGAAAAAGCTGAATTCTGGTTAAAACTGCTGAAAGTCTATGGCATTCTGGCATGGAACTAATCCCTTCAAACACTGTAAAATCAAGATCAGTAGGTGTGATAAGATAAGAGTTACCACGGTTGGAAAAGCCAGTGAAAACCACCAGCTTTAATGCTGAGGGAGCTGACTTGATGGGAAGCCAAGTGCTAAATACCTATCCACACCCAGGGAAGATGTCAATAAAAGAATAGCATCTACAGAAAATGAATAGGGAAAAATCAAAGCTCTGGTAGGCGTGAAAAGAAAAAAGGAAGTATGACCCCTATTCAAGAATTAAAAACTCAACAGAAACTATCTCTCTGAGTGGGCCCAGATGTTAAATTTAGCAAACCAAGATTTTAAAGGGATTCCAATAAATATAATCAAAAAATTAAATGAAACCATATTTAAAGAATTAAATAAGAATTAAACATAAATGTAGTTATGTTTAATTCTTTCAATAATGACAATGAATTCAACCAACAGAGAATCAGGAAAAAGAAATAGAAACAATAAAAATAAACCAACTGAAAAGTATAATAATAGTAAAATAAAAAACTCATATATGGTTTCAACAGCATATTTGAGTTATCACAAGAAACAGTGAACCTGAAGAAAGGCAAATAGAAATTATGTAAAGAACAGAGGTAAAAAACATTGAAGAAAAACAAAGAGAGCTCCAGAAACTTACGGAACAACATTGAGTATACCAGTAAAAGTATTAAAGGAATTCAAACACAGGAGGGAGAGAAATGGTTAAAAAAAAAAGAAAAATTAAGGCCTAAAAACTTCTGAAATTAGATAAAAATATTAATCTACGGATCCAAGAAACTTAACAAAATATTAGCAGGATAAACACAAAGAATTCCGTACCCAGACAAACTGTTAAAAGCCAAAGAAAAACCGTAAGAGCTGCAAAGAAAAATGACTCATAATTTACAATAGAACACTAGGATTAAAACTGAGTTCTTAATCAGAAGCAATAAAGTCCAGAAGAGGGTGGAGTGACACTGAAATGTCACAATGAAAAATAAAACTGTGTACTAGGAATTCTATATGCAACAGAACTATCCTTTAAAAATGATATTAACATAACAATTTTTCCAGATAAAGACTGAGAAAACTTGCTGCTAGCAGACTTGCCTTATAAGAAATACAAAAAGAAGTCCTTCAAATTGACAGGAAATAACACTATACAATAACTCAAATCCATAGTTAAAAATGAAGAGTGCCAGAAATGTTAAAAAGAAGGTAAATATAAAAGATAGTATAAATATTTTTTTATCTCTTGATTTTGTTAAAAGAGATAAGATGGTATACATTGATAATGATAACACTGTACTGTTGGGTTAGTAATAAATGTAGACAAAATATATGACAGTAATAGCACAAAGAAAGTGCAAGAAAATGAAGCTATGCTGGAGCAAAGATACTTTGTGAAATTAAGTCATGTTAATGGGATGTAGTTTGTGATAATTTATGATTCATATTTTAATCCCGAGAACAACTATCAAGAAAATAATTGTAATTGCATAAAAAAATAGGACCCAAATATATGCTTTCTATAAGAGACAATTCATATTTGAAGATACAAATAAGTTAAAAATGAAAGGATGATAAAAGATATACCATTCAAAGAATAATAACAGGATAGCTAGAAAGGGTAAATTATTTCAGAAAAAAATTCTTTATGACAAACATATTACTACATGAGGAATTTCATAATAAAAAGATTAATAAATCAAGACAACAGAACAGAATATATTCTCTTTATATGCATGTGAGATATTTTTTCCATAATCTATACAGTAGGTAAAAACAAGTCCCATTAAATGTAAAATGGCTGAAATCCCTTGAAGTATGTTTACTAACTACAATAGAATTAAATTAGAAATTAATAACAAAATTTTAGAAAACCTCCAAATATTTGGAAATTAAACAAAAGACAAAAATAACTCAAGAGTCAAAGAAATCGCAAATAAAATTAGGAAATATTTTGTAGTGAATGAAAGATAACAAAAATACATCAAAAGTCAAGGTGTGTCACTAAAGCAGTGCTTTGTGGGAAATTTTTATCTTAAGAAGGAGGGTAACAAAGGAAGAAAGATATAAAATAAATAATCTAAGTGTCCACCTTAAGAAACTATAAAAATGAAAAAAATAAAACCAAAGCAACCAGACAGAAGGAAATAATTAA
This sequence comes from Avahi laniger, assembly GCA_963575035.1. NCBI lineage: Eukaryota > Metazoa > Chordata > Mammalia > Primates > Indriidae > Avahi > Avahi laniger. The sequence goes on from CAUYSK010046756.1 coordinate 40,955, forward strand.
GACTGAAACAGAAATCAATGAAATAAAAAATAAAGTCAATGAAACTAAAATTCCTTTTTTGTAAAGATCAACAAAACTGATAAACTTTTAGCTAGACTGATCAAGACAAAAAAGAGAGACAACTAAATCACAAAATCAAGAATGAATAAGGAGACATCACTGCCAAATCTACAGAAATTAAAAGGATTATAAGGAAATATCATGAACCATCGAATTTTGGAATACAAAAATTACCAAACCTGACTCAACGAGAAATAAAAAAATCAGGATAGATCTATTAATTCAATAGTAATTAAAAATCTTTACACAAAGAAAAGCCTAGGCTCAAAGAGATTCCCTAGTGAATTCTATTAAATATGTAAATAATATCAATCTTTCAGAAAACAGAGCAGGAGGGAACACTTCTCAGTGAATTCTCTAAGGCTAATATTCAGATTACTACTCCTTATGAAAGTAAATACAAAAATCCTTAGCAAAATATTAGGAAACTGAATCTATAATAGTAACATATAGAAAAAAATAATGTATCATGACCATGTGGCATTTTTCCCAGAGTGCAAAGTTAGTCTAATATTTAAAAAACATTAATGTAATACACTGTATTCATGGAATAAAAGAAAAAACCTGCATGATTATGTAAATAAAAACAGAAAAAATAAAGAAAGAAAGTAGACTGAGCATGGGGACTCATGCCTGAAACCCAGCACTTTGGGAGTGCAAGGCAGGAGAATTTCTGGAAACCAGGAGTTTGAGATCAGCCTGGGCAACATACTTGAGACACCATCTCTACAAAAACAGAAACATTAGCCAGGCATGGTGGTGTGTGCCTGTAGTTCCAGCTACTTAGGAGGCTGTGGCAGGCAGATTGCTTGAGGCCAGGAGTTTGAGGTTGCCATGATGATGCCACAGCATTCCAGCTTGGGCAACAGAGTGAGATCTCGTCTGAACAAAGAAAGAAAGAAACTAAGTATATACAGATAGAAAGTAAGAATTAAAATATTCTTTATTCACAGAAGACATGATCCTGTACGTAGAAAATACTAAAGAATCTACCAAAAAAAAAAAAAAAAAAAAAACAACAAAAAAACCCTATCACAACCCAAAACTACTAGAATTTTTTGCAGGAATAAAAAAAAGTCAACTGTATTTTTATATATTAGGAAGGAATAAATCAAAACAATTTTTTAAAAAATCCCATTCATAATAACATGAAGAAATTTAAAACACCTAGAAACGAATTTAACAAAAATGTAAGATTTGTATACTGAAAATCATTTAAAAATGCTAAGAAAAGCTGGGTGAAGTGGCTCACACCTGTAATCCTAGTACTCTGGGAGGTGAAGGCAGAAGGATCACTTAGGCCAAGAGTTCGAAACTATCCTGAGCAACACAGAGAGACCCTGTCTCTACAAAAAAAACAAAAACAAAACAAACAAAATTTAACCAGGCATAGTGACTGCATGCCTGTAGTCCCAGCTCTTTGGGAGGCTAAAACAGGAGGATTGCTTGAGCCCAGGAACTCGGTGAGCGATGGTGACACCACTGCATTCTAGCCTGGGCAAAAGGGCAAGACCCTGTCTCAAAAAAAAGTCCAAATCAAGTGGAGATACCATCTATATTCATAGACTAAAAGATTCAGTATTGCTGAGAGGAAAATTCTTTCCAAATTGGTCTACAGGTTCATTATAATCCCTATCAAAATTTCAGACGCTTTTGTGCAAAAATTGACAAGCTGACTCTAAAATTTATATAGAAATGCAAAGGACCTACTGTCAAAACAATTTTGAAAAAGAACAAAGTAGCTGGACTTACGCATTATTTAATTTAAAAAGCTTACTGTAAAGCTTACTTAATGCAGATGAGAATAAACAGATTAGAAAATCCAAAAATAAAACCTTGCCTTTATGCTCAATTGATTTTCAAGAAAATGTGTTAGCAATTCAACTAAGAAAGGATAGTCTTTCATTAAATGGTGCTTAGACAACCGAATATCTACATGCCAAAAGAAGACTTCTGCCCTTGTATCACACCATATACAAAAATAAACTTAAAAAATGATTCACAGTTTTTGGGCATAAAGGTTTTTGTACTAATCAAAAATAATGTTTCGTATTTCCGTGGCATCTGTTGTGACCTCTCCTTTTTCATTCTTGATTGAGTTTATTAGGGACCTTTCCCTTTGGATTCTGGTCAATCTGGCCAATGGGGTGTCAATTTTGTTTATCTTTTCAAAAAACCAGCTTTTGGTTTTGTTGATCTTCCATATAGTTCTCTTGTTCTCAATTTCGTTTAATTTTGCTTTGATCTTAGTTATGTCTTTTCTTCTATTTGGATTGGGATTGGTTAGCTCTTCCTTTTCCAAGCTCTTGATTCTATTGATTAGGTTGTCGATTTCTGATCTGTCTGTTTTTTGGATATGAGCAATTATTGCTATTAGTTTTCCTCTCAGGAATGCTTTTGCTGTGTCCCATAGGTTTTGATAGCTTGTTTCTCTGTTATCATTTAGTTCGAAGAAGTTCTTGATTTCCCTCTGTATTTCCTCCTTGACCCAGGAGTTAGTCAACAATAGATT
>CAUYSK010046762.1:0-11240 GCA_963575035.1 Avahi laniger
TAGGAGCTATACAATATGAAGCAAGGAAGGAAAAAAGATTTAAAATGACAAACAAAAAATCTGAACAGTAATCTACAGGACAACGTCAAGCCGTTTCAGATACGTGCAGTTGGAGGTCCTGAAGGAGGAGGGGCAGAGGCAAAGAAAGAAAAATCACTTAGAGAAGTGACAGTCTCAACACACATAGTCACGACTTAACCAAATTGCGGAAAAACAGTGATAAAGGGAACATATTGAACGAAACCAGGCGGTGGAAGGGAGACACTTATGGATAGAGAAACAAAGAGAAAAACTGTAGCAGACCTATCATCCGAAACGACACAAGCCAGAGACACAGAGTGACGTCGTTAAAGTGCTGAAAGAAAAAGCCGGCAACCTTAAATTCTACACCCAGATAGAAAACCCTATAAACAAAGGTTAAAGAGAAACTCTCAGATAAACAAAACTGGGAGGATTTGTTGCCAGTAGACTTGCACTTTCAGAGAAAAGCTATAGAAAGTTATTTAGGTAAAGTAACAATGACACCAGGTAGAAACATGAATCCACACAAAGAAATGTATGTAGAGCAGTGGAAGTATGTGACAGATGTAAAACCTTTTCTTTTTGTTAAATTGTTCAAATTTCTTTTTTAAAAAATTGACTGTTTAAAGGAAAAACTTAGATTTGGAGATTTATAGCAGAGGTAGAAGTAAAACATGCAGGCCACCATGGCACAAAGGACCGGAGGAAGGTCGTGAGGTTTACACTCTGCAGGTGAAGTTGTACGATATTATGATACGCGAAGGCAGAGACTGGTGGAGTTAAAGGACATATTGTAAACCCTAAAGCAACCACTAGATACTAAAAACAACTGTCACAGTCAAAAACCCAATAACGTAATACAGTGGAATCATAAAAAAATGCAAAAGTAGGCAGAGAGAGAAAAGACTAATAAAAAAAGAAAAAAATAATAATGAAATAAAACAAATAAAAACAAATAGAGAGGTGTTAGCTTTAAACCAATTATGTTGATAATTACTTTAAATGTATTTGTCACTTGGGATGGTCCTGTCTACAACAACCCACTTTAAATACAAAGACACACACACACAGAGAGAGATTAAAATGAAAAGAATGGAAAATATATACCATACAAAAAAACAGCAAGCATAAGAAATATGGATAGTAACAGGGATGAAGGATGACAATTCATAATGATAAACAGGTCGATTTATGAAGAAGGCACAGTAACTCTAAAATGTGAACATGCCTATAACAGAAACTTTGAAATACATGAAACAAAACCCGGCAGAACTAAAGAGAAATGGAGAGAATCACAACCATCATTGGAGGCTCTTCTCTCGCTAATTAATGGAACACTAGCAGGGGACGTGGTCAGAGTGACAGAGAGGACGCCGACGGCCGAAACAAATGATTTTATCAACCAACTGGATCCAGCTGACACTTCCAGAACACTCCGCCTAACGACAAAAGAAGACATATTCTTGAAACATGCACCAAGACAGACTATATGTTGGACCATAAAATCAGTCTTACTATGTTTTAAAGATTTGAAATTATATTAAAACAGAAATTTTAGAAAAATAGAATGAAATTAGAAATCAATAAAAAGAAACATATTTGGAAAATTCTCCAAATATTTGGAAATTAAACAATACACATCAAAGTAATCCATGGGTCAAAGAAGAAATTCTAAGGGAAACTTGGAAAATGATTTATGCTGAGGAAAAAGAAAATTATCAAAATGTGTGTGATGTAGCTTATGTAGTCTGCAGAGGAAAATTAAGAGTTTAAATGTTTATATTGGAAAATAAGAAAGGTCTAAAATTGATGAGCCTGTTTTTCACCTTAAGTTAGAGAAAAATAGTATATTAAATGCAAAGTAATTAGAAGAAAGGAAATTATAAAGTTAACGGCAGAAATAAAATAGAAAAAAGAAAACTAGAGGCAATCAATGAAACCAAAATTTGGTTCTCAGAAGCAAGCAACTGAGTTGATAAACATCCAGTTTAGTCGATGAAGGCTGTAAGATAGAAGATGCAAATTTGCCGTAACAGGAATGAAAGAAGCAACATCACTAAAGATCCTACAATCATCAAAACAACAACATGGGAATAGCATGAAAAAAAACTTATGCCAATAAATTCAGCTACTTCCATGAAATAGAAAAATTCTTTTCAACATTCAAATTGCTAAAACTGACTCAAAAAGAAATGAAAAATCTGAATAGCCCTGTAACTATTAAAGAAATTAAAATCACAATTAAAAATCTACCCACAAAGATAACTCCAGGCCCAGGCCCTCGCTGATGAATTATATTCCACAGTAGGAACAAGTCAGTTCTACACAATTACTTTCGGAAAATGGGGGAAGAGGAATACTTATCGAGTCATTTTATTAAGCCAACACTAACCATTAATAAAACCTGGTAAAGATATTACAAAACAAGAAAGCTACCAACCAGTATGTCTCATGTATGTAAATGCAAAAAAACTTAACAAAATCTTAATAAATCGAATCTACCAACATATAAAAGTCCATATATTCCAGGGATACAAGTTTCTTTTAATACGCAAAAAAAAATCAAGGTAATTCACTGTACTAACAGAATATAGGAGAAAAACTATGTGCTCTTCTCAAGAGATGTAGAAAGTGTGTAACACAGTTTAACACCCATTTGTGATAACAGTTCTCTGTAAACTTGGAATAGGTAGAAACTCTCTCACAACAATAAAGAGAATCTAACAAAAACTTGCAGCTATCGTAACATTTGGTAAGAAAAGACCAAACATTTCCCCTCCAGGGTTGAGAACTAGGCAAGAATGCTGTTTTCGTCACTTCTGCTCAGCACTGCACGAGGTCCTAGCCAATCCTGGGAGAAAAAAATTAAAATAAAAGCCAGATTGGAAAAGAAGAGGCAAAACTTCTTCATTCACAGACAAGTCTTTATATTGGATATAATTAACTCAAACGAATCATAGGGTTACACTGAGTGTTTAAACTATAGAAGTTCTAGGAAAATGCCTTTGTAAACTTGAGATAGCAAAGATTTCTTACATATGACACAAAAAAGCACAAATGTCAAAGGAAATATTGACAAACTGGACTCCATAAAAACACAAAACCTACTCTTCGAAAGCATCCTGGAGAAAGTGGAAAGGCAAGCCGCGCACCACGGGACGGTATTTGCAACACAAATGTCTTAACAAAAGACTGGCACCTGGCACGTGCAAAGAATTCTGAAAACTCAATTATTAGCAGACAGGTAAAACTGGGTGAAAGATTTTAAAATACCTTTCAAAAGAGAAGATAAAACATAGTCGATAAGAACATGAGAAGAGGCTGAACACCACTAGCCATCAGATAAATGTGAATTAAAACCACAATCAGATACCACTCTGCACCCACTGAAATGGAAAACCGTAACACCAGATGGAGGGAAAGTGGAGTAAAGGTGAGTTTAAGCGGCATAAAACGCTGCAACCACCTTGAAATTCCTTAGATAGGTAATCACACACCTGCTCTGTGACTCAGTTTACTCCTCTTAGTTATCGAGACAAATGAAAACACTTGCAAAGACTTAAACATAAATACTCATGACAGTTATCTGTAAGAGCCAAATACTGAACACAACCCAGAGGTGAGCAGGCGACTCGCGGTGTACACACGATGGAACACTACTCACCACCAAATGACACGCAACACACACACAACAGCATGATGAGTCTAAAATCTTCACACACAGTAAAGAAATCTGGACACACAAAGATGCCTACTGTATGATTTCATTTATGTAAAAATCTAGAACAAACAAAACTGATCTCTAGTAACAGAGAGCAGACCCATTGCTGCGTGGGGCTGGAGGAGAGGGTGGGATTGGCTGGAAAGAGTTGGGGGATTTGGGATGACAGAAATATTCTATGTCTGACCATGGTGCTGTTTACACTCATTTGTCCAAAGTCATCAAACTACACACTCAAAGTGGCTGCGTTAGTATACGCATAATACATCTTCACAAAGTTGCTTTCACAATGAATAGGAGACCAGACCAGACGCATCACAGCAAAAGGCACATGAGTGAGCAGTGAGTACCAGAAATGACCCTCAGCATCATCTGTCGCCAGGGAAATGCATATTAAAGTGATGTGAATGTCACTCACGCTCGCCAGGAAAGGCCAAAATTAAAATGGCCCAACGACAAACGTGAGGGTGACGAGGGTTCCCCAACACTGGCTGGTGGGGTTTTAAGATGGTGCAACCACTTGGAAAACTCTTTCACGCTACACTTCCTCACGAAGTACAGCATCCCTCCATGCGATGACCCGGACGTCCCCCTCCAGACATTCACTGGAGAAGGTGAAAACACACATCCTCCCAGAGGATTTTCTCAGAATGTTTATAGCAGCTTTGTTCATAATTGTCAAAAGCAAACAACCCAAATAATCGTCAACAAATGGACAGAAAACAAATTACAGTATATTCATAAGCGGAATACCATTCCCCAACAAACAATAACGACTGCGGCTACGAGAAACACCACGGATAAATCTCTCACCAACGTCCTGCTGCCGCAAAGAAGCCAGACGCCCGAACACGAGCGCTGCGCCATTTCCTGTACACGGAGTTCTCCGGCAGGCAAATCTAATCCACGGGGACAAAAACCAAACAGCAGCTGCATCGGCAAGAGAAACGAGACGATTCCCCAGAAAGAGACACTAGGGCATTTTCTTGACTGAGATCTTGTCACCTGAGTGTACGCATTTGTCAAAACTCACCGAACTGTCCTCTAAAGTCCGTGTGACTTCCTGTGCATGAATTACACCTCCACGAGAAAAACTCAGGAAAAATTTTACAATGCATCTGAAAATATGAAAAAGAAGTAAATCTAGTGAAATGTAAAAGGTCTTTATTCAGAAAACTATAAAACACTGAGAATTTTTTTAAAAGCTCTTAGAAATGGAGAAAACACAGTTTGCGTTGATTGGAGGACTCGATATCATGTCACTGCTCCCCACGTTTATAGACTCTATGTCATGCCAGTCAAAATCCCAAAAAGAATTCCCATGGAACCTGCTATGGTAGGTCTAAAATTTATACGGAAACCCAAAATGAGAGAGAGAATGGACCAGACACTGTTGACGGGCCAGAAAAAAGTGAGATTTCGCTGCAGGTGGGGAATTCGAGGCTTCTCATCAGGCCCCCGCAGGTAAGACGAGGTGGGTGCCCGGAGCAGGGGAGAGGCCGGAGTGCTGGGACAGGCGTGCAATTCGGAAGTGCTGGGCTCTGTGGAACAGCAGGGGGAGAGAGACGGTTCGGGAACCACTGAAGATCCACATGGGACAAAAACGGAACTTGCCCCCACCTCCCGTCGTACACAAAAATTAATTCAGGCAGCCCGAGATCCAACGGCAAGAGGCAGAGCGTTTACTAAAGCTTTTACAGTGCTAGGAGAAAACACCTTCATGCCCTTCTGACAGGGAAGGACTTTTGAACAAGATTCAAAAGGTCATAACCACAAAGCAAAAGGTGGCTAAATTTGGCCACATAAAAATTAAGTTATTTGTGTTCATCCGAAAACACCAGTAAAAGTGTCAGAAGGCGAGACCAGTGGTGGCAGAAAACACTTGTGACATACATAACTGACAAAGGTCTTGTATCCAGAACATAGACAGAACTCCTGCAAATTCACTAGAAAATGGGTCAGATGCTCGAACACGCGCATCCCAAAGCGGACCTCCAGCAGGTCGGTAAACATCGAAAATGGTGCCTGTTCCTCTCCAGGGAAATGCAAATTAAAACCTCAGTGAGAAACCACCCAAACCCACCAGATGAGCTGAAATTACGAGGCGTGATAAGAACACGGAGCAAGGGAGATTCTCACACACGAAAACAACAGGAGAGAGTTCGGGTGGGCCAAGAAATTTCCATGCCCAGCATTGTAGTTCTGAGGTATCACATTCAGCAGAAAAATTTGCACAAGCACGCCAGGACCCAAATGTTCTTCAACGGCAAATGGATAAATAAGTCTCGGTATGCAGTGATGAAAATGAACGCATCACAGCCGCACACAACATAATGGATTAATCTTTAAAACATCATGTTGAGTCAAACCAGCCAAACAAAAATCTGCACTGTATCATTTCATTTACATAAATATTTAGAACATGCAAAACTAAGCCATATCATTTAAGGACACCTACCTAGGTAGCAAAGCTAGAAAATTTTATAAAATAAAATAAGCTACAAAATCAAGGAAGTGATTGCATAAAAGTCGGGGTAATGATTAAATTTGGGGAAGTGGGAGGGAGGCTGGGAATGGGAAGAGTCACTTGGGGGTGGCTCTGGTGGCTGGAAGGGGCAACACAGGCATTCGCTGCAGGTGCTTTGGGGCCAAAGCGAGGTTTCTTCTTCAAGATGGGAGCCCATGGAGCCCGTCTGCAGCTGGCCGTCACGGTCAAGCACCCTGGAGAGAAGAGGAAGGAGAGATGCCCTGGGGGGGACAGGAGGGTAGAAGTCCATGGACAGGGTGGGCCTTAGGCACCTGGACAGTCCGTCCAGCAGAACATGGGTCCAGGACAGACACTGAGAGACACAGAGGGAGGAAGGTGAGCAGGATTCCTGACTGCACCCTTCTCCTTTCTCGGAGAAATAAGACACTAAGTCAGTGGCTCCATCATGCCAGGGCCTCTGGAGCCACCGTTTCTCAACACCCCTGGGCAGGGCCTGAGACCAGGTCAGCCAGGCCCACCCAGCTGTCCTTGAGGCCGGGGCTACTGAGCTAGTGACGGCCGAGGCATCTTGCTGGGCTTGGGAACTGGAGAGGTCCACGTGAAAAAGCGTGGGGATGTCCAGACATCCAACACCCCAATCGAGGGGCCAGGGGATATCACCTGAGCCCTGAAGAGAAACGCACTAAAGATCATCATCTGTGTTGCTGAAAACGGCGCCACGCAAACTGCGGAATGGAATACTCAAAGGGGCCGTGCTGGCCCCGAAAACGTCACGGAAATACAGAACTCCTCATGTGCAGACAGGGACAGGAAGGAGGGAAGGGTTCCTTCTGAAAGCCCCGAAGTTCAAGTTCTTCTATGCAAAATTCGCCTGTGGGTCTGAAATGATAAAATGAGGGAACTTGGTAAATACCAGCTGCGGCGCTCCCAGCTGTCCCAGCTCGCTGCGAAGAAATGAGGTCGGAACCCAGGACTGCTCCCTCCTGGTGGCGCGCCAGCTGCCCGGGGCGGGCGCAGCATGGGTTCGAGCGCCGAAGCGCAGGACGATGCCTGCTCTGCAGCTCTGCCGAAGCAGTCGCTGGCCTCAAACGCACATACTTCACGGACATTTTTGAGCACCAAAATGAACTTATTTGAAAATTCCAAGAACCACATGAAAACACGGTGACATTTAATGACAAAGTTTATGGATTCAAAGCAAAAATGTCATTTTTAGAAAAGCGAAATCGGAAAGGGTTCGCCAGTGATGTTTGGGAGGGCTTATAATTTGAATCCTAAAGAAGAATCATTAAGGCTCCGGGAACAACATCTGCGGATGCTGAGGAAACCGTCATCGTTATTTTGAAATATTTGATATAAAAAGTTCAATTAGATTCAAAACCCATTTGCATCATCACAAAATTTCTAACATTATATTTGTCAACGCAAGAAAAGGCGGTTGTTAGATTAGAAGAATGAGTTCGATTTCAAGAGACTGAATTATCTGAATCTGGTTTGCGGGGAGGGAAGAAGTTTTGCCAGACGGAGGGACAGCCATGAGTGGCCTCTGGCCTCTCGCTCTCGGCCACGGGCTGCAGTGTCCCATCAGCGACCCGAGGAAACCAGTCCCAAAATCACCCGAGGCCATTTCCAACGTGAGCCAGGTGTGAAAAGGTCAGGTAGCACGCTCAGTCCCCGATTTTAAATTTTTGAAAGGGTTTTATTCTACAGTTTTAAACAAGTCCACCCTTCAGTGTTGTTGCTGCTACTTAGTGTTTTATACTAACATTCTGGAATATGAAAACCTGAGGACATCCTCCCCAAGCCCCAGCTCCCCACAGCAAGCTCCAGCCAGAGCACAAATGTGGCCAAGCTCTGTGTCTGCCGCACGTGGACAGGCCCGGGGACCCGGCAGGGGCCCTGCCCCAGACGGCCTGCACGGAAACCCCACTCTTTCCCCAGACGCCATCGGGAAAGCATCGGAGCCTGCCCAAACTTGTTTCCTCATGTGTAAAATTGACAAATAACCTAATAGAGTTTTTCTAACATTCAATAGGCAAATTCTGACCCAAAATGGCTGTTCAATCCACACCCTAAGCCACGCTGTAGAAGGAAAGCAGACCCAGACCGCAGGCCACAGCAGGGTCCACAGGTGACTGGGAGGTCACGTGACTGGGCACTCAGGTGGCGACACTGACCCCCAAGACCCAGGTGGGTCAGGGCAGGGCCTGAGACCCCACAGTCCGTCCCCCAGGCCAGGGCTCTGCCCAACCCAGCGACTTTGGGTACACAGCAGGGCTGGTGCCTGGTCTGAAGTGACCGGCCAGCAGGCTGACTTCAAGGTGCTTAGACCCCACCAGGCCTGTGGCACAGGGACACACATCCCTCCTGCTCTCACCAAGGAGCCCTCAGCACAGGCAGGGTCTCTGGGCAGTGTCCCAGCCACCGGCCAGCCAGGTCCCCATGGCTATTGGAGGTACAGCTGGGCCCAGCTGCTGGGGAGGGAGGAGGCCACGGAGCAGCAGCCTCTCCCTACAGGACTCTTGACTTACCACCGGCTCACCCTACTGTGGCCACGGCCAGCCCCACAGAGCCCTGGGCACCACGGGGAGCACCAGCGTCCCCGCCGGGCCTACGTGCACGCCCTGGCCCTGCTTGCCCACCCCAGTGCTGGGGTTAGGACATCTGGCTGACGCAGAATCCACGCCCTCCCGCCCCCCTCCCAGGGCAGTGAGCGCTCCAGGTACCACGGGGAGAGTGAGCGGTCAGGGAGGACGGCAGGGACGGCCACAGAAACCGCCAACCCCACAGCCCAGTGGGTTCGGGAAGAAACATTCAACCTCGCTCCCCCATGGCCCTGAGGGCAGGGTGGCAGGGGCCATGCCCATCCTGGACAGTGAGGGGACCCGGGCTGAGAGGCACACACCATACACACCACACGCACATGCACACGCAGCACATACCACACACACACACCACACTCCACAAACACACACATCACATTCACGCTTACCCTGCACACACACACCACACTCAGCACATACCACACACCACACTCACACACAGTACATACCACACATGCCACACACAACCTCCACTCACATTTCATTGGCCCATGCAGGTCACACGGCCATGCTAACTGTAAAGGGACGTGCTACGCCCCACATGCCTGGCCGTGGGAAGAAACAGACACTGTGCAGCGCCACAGACATGAGCTGGACAGGGCTGGCTCGCCTGGGGTCAGTCTTTCTCTTTCCCTGGAGCCTTGGCTTCCTGGGTTCCTGCACTGGGCTCCTCGCCGGGAACTCGAGCATCAACCTGGCGGCCCCACCAGCTCTGCCAGGGAAGCAGCATTGTCTCTGTCACACCCAAGAGCAGCCTGAGCCTTAGAGAGCTCCGTCACCAGCCGTGGCCACATGTGGTAGAGCCTGGAGCCCAGGCATCATCCGCAAATGTCCCATGCTTGGGAAATGGTGCCTTCCCCATCCACCCACACTCACTCCCCAAAAAGGCGGGTAAATTGAAGGTCTGCACCTCACAACCAGGCACCCTTCAGGAGACAGGCGGCCCGAGAGCAGGGCACCTGCTCCCACCCTCCATCCCCACTGGGAGAGGCCCTACCTTCCAGAGTCCAGGAGGAGCCAGAAAGTGCCTGCAGCAAGGGGGCATGGTAGGGACCACGGGACAGGGAGGAGGTGGATGCCCTTGGGACACAGAGGGACTATAGACAAGGCTGTGAGGAAGGAACCCTCCTGGGTCAATGGCTTAGCAGGAACCCCAGGGGGAGGGGAGGTATGTGCATGCTTAGGCTGTGCCCTCCATGGACCAGCCCTCCCAGAGGAAGGCCCAGCCTCCCAGCCTCCACTTTGGCCTGGCCTTGTCTTTCATGGGCCTCACCAGCATATACAGGTCAGTCATCAGAAATTCAGTCCTGAGTTATGTGGGACATCCAGTGCCTGGCTTAGAGTAGATACCAGAACATGGAGATCAGATGGATGGATGGACACTGGATGGATGAGTGGATAGACAGATAGATAGATGGACAAGATGAATAGATAGACAGATGGATAGATAGGTGGATAGATGGATGGGTGGATGGATGGATGGATGGATGGACGGACAGACAAGATAAATAGATGACTGGGTGGGTGCACACTGGATGGATGGGGTGGATGGATGGATGGGTGAATAGATGGGTGGGTAGATGGGTAGGTGGATGGACAAGATAGATGGGTAGGTGGATGGATGGAAGGATGGAAGGATGAACAAGATGGATGGATGGATGAAAGGATGGATGGATGAATGGACAAGATGAATGGATGGATGGATGGGTGAATAGATGGGTGGGTAGATGGGTAGGTGGATGGACAAGATAGATGGGTAGGTGGATAGATAGAAGGATGGAAGGATGAACAAGATGGATGGATGTATGGATGGATGGATGGATGGATGAAAGGATGGATGGATGAATGGACAAGATGAATGGATGGATGGGTGGGTGAATAGATGGGTAGGTGGATGGATGGATGGACAAGATAGATAGGTGGATAGGTGGGTGGGTGGATGGATGGAAGGATGGATGGATGGACAAGATCAATGGATGGATGGGGGGATGGACAAGATGGATGGATGGTTAGAAGGATGGATGGGTGGGTGAATAGATGGGTAGTTGGGTGGGTGGATGGATGGAAGGATGGATGGATGGACAAGATCAATGGATGGATGGATGGATGGGGGGATGGACAAGATGGATGGATGGGTAGAAGGATGGATGGGTAGGTGGGTGAATAGATGGGTAGGTGGATGGATGGACAACATGGATGGATGGGTGGATGGATGGGTGGATGAGTGCGGGGCTTTGGGTGCACTGTCAGGATTGCCCACCATGAGGAGGGTAGAGCAGACATAGCCCAGGGCTTAGAGACCTCACAAGGCCCTTTCAGGAGGCTGGTGGAGCTGGCATCTGATTGGGGCCTGCAAGGACCATAGGGTGGGGACAAGTAGTGTCAGGGGCACAGGGGCAAGGGTCGC